>JAFEMH010006622.1:0-117716 GCA_022495995.1 Adenophora triphylla var. japonica
CTCCCGTGTCGTGCGGCGTAGGTCTCCGTGGAGATCTTGTGTCATACGACATGGGATTCCCAAGGCTGCAATGTCATTCTTGGACTTCGGATCTGCTAGGTTTATCCCCTTTGTGACTCAAAGCCTACCTAAGCGTCTTCGGCTCATAAGCCACTATTTGGATGCCTAAACTCAGTTTGGGTGCAACCTATTTGATGGATGAGGATCGCCGTATGACATAGACGACATCAAAGGCTCTATGTCATATGACATCCGTGTCGACAAAGTCTATCGTGACTTTGTTCACTCCCGTCAATCCCAAACTGAATTTTAGACCTTCAAATAGTGTCTTTCTTGAGTTGAATAAATGTCATTTCATTTACGTAAACTTGCTTGGTCTTTGTAATAGGACAATCGACCAAGAGACATTATGTCGTGCGACAACCTCTTGCCTAGGAGGTCCCTGTGTGGGACTGACATGGGAGGTCTACGAGCGCATTGTCTTACCTTCTGCCTTGTTATGATAATCATAATATGTAAAAGGGTGTGGCCCCCTCTTATGGCTCACAAGTTGTACTCAGCTTCCATATTATCAATGAAAATGTCAAATTTGCATTTTTCACACATCGACACATATTGCACACACACTTTGAATGTCCAAAAATTGTCCAATGTTGATTGAAAGTCTCGAAAGAGGCGTGTTGGGTGAACTCTCTAGTTCTTCCCAAACACGTAACCAGACTCCCGGACTCAAAATCTCTTAAAATAGGTTTTTTAATGTTTTCCTCTAAAAACGGCGTGGCGACTCCCAAGACCGAAGTTTTCAAAAACTTGTCGTATCATTTTCAATACAAAAGAAACTCTTTTCAAAAAAAGGGGGGAAATGATACAACGATTTTAATTTTTTCGGGCGAGCGTTCATTCAGTGGCGACTCCGCTGGGGACATTGAAAAACTTTTTGTTCTAAAAAATGAAGACGATACTCGGTATATAGGTGGAAACCACTAACCTTCCTGTATCGCTCCTAACCCGGGGCTTAGGATAAATGGTGGTCTAACAATCCCACGTACTCGCATATCATTCTTCTATTTTACGAAAAAAATGAGAAAAGTTTTTCTTAAGAGAGTCTAACTTTCTTCAAATCAACTTGGACAATTTCGACATTCACCTTATGTGTACATTTCCGTGTCATTTTTTGTGTGCTCAAATGCACCTAGCCATGCTTTGGTATGTGACACTATTGGAAGTCGGGGCTTCCCCTTTTGCAATTTGCTCTTCCGGTTGATCAAGAACGGGCGGGATAACGCCGGACTACAACTATCGGTAAATTCGACATTTGGGGCAGTCCCCTTTTGTCATGCTTTGACTCATTCTCTTGTTTTTTCCTTTGCATATTGCATAAAATAAATCTTTTACAAAAAAGCAAAAAATATTTTCCTAGAAAATACCTTCACACTACTCGCACTCTACCCGCACATAGAGTTAGAACCCGGGAGTGTACGGACGGCATTGCGGAAAGTGACATGTTTCGCTGACGTTTGAGCGCCTAAAGTCCTCCTAGCCAGTGAGTCAGCCAACACTTGTCCGTGACACACTTTCTACCGTGACCGGTTGGTTTTTGGCCAATGCTTTTCTAAAATATTTTAAACTCGGTTTTCAAAATTTTCTCACAAAGTCCGAGTCATGCATCGTCTCCAAAAATCTCGACATACTTTCCCTCTTCGTGTCGGAATCACGACATAATTCAAACGTAAGTACACGTTAAGATCTCTACATGTCTCGACGTAGGTGCATATCGATTTCTCGGCTTGGCTTCATAAGAAGTCATGACGCGTCTTCGACATGTGTCAACGCAGGACCATGTCGAATTCTTAACGCATACTAACGAGAGTTATGCCGAAATTTCGGCACCAAGTGACGAGAGGCCATGCCAGATTTCCAACTCGAAAAGAGGAGAGGTCATGCCCAATTCCTCGAGGGGTTTTTACCTCCAAATTGCGGTCTCGTACGTTCAAACGTACGTTCAACCCCTCTCTCCTCCCGAGTTTAGACGTTGACTTGGACTTGGTTTTGAAAACCCACGGAGTTTGACTTGTTTTGGCTCGTATGCCCATAGGTTCGTTCTCCCTTTCGGTTGGTGGGTTCCGTATGCCACTATGGGACCTCTGTAGGGATTGTCCGTCCCGGTGGTGCAATACAGGTGGAATACAGGGGAGGGAGTCTATAGATGTAGTGATGGAACCCACTAATCCAGGAATAGCGTAGAATGCGAAAAAGAAGGTTTCCCCCTTTTCCAACCATTCCTAGGATTAATAAAAATCATTTTTTTAAAAAAAAAGAAAAACATAAAAAAATATATAAAAAAAAAGAGCATATGCATGAGTCCGTCCTCAGCCTATCCTCTCCCCTACCTAAATCCATTCTCTCCCCTTTCAGCGAGCAAGTATTGGGTCAGAGTTCCGGGTGGTCGGTTAATCAGTTTCTCTCCAGTCAGGGGTTCATTTCCAGCAGTCTCAGAAATGGCAGATTCGCAAGTCTCAGCGGGTTTGGGTCCGAATGCAAGTGTTGATCCAGCTCAGAATCAGAATGTCAGTCAGGGTATAGGGCCAGATCAAGGTCAGAACACGGGGCCGAACACAACTCTAAATACCTCTCCTAGCAGTGGTTATGGCATGGGTCCTCACATGCCCCCCCGGGGAAGTCCGTTTGTAAACCCTCACCCAGGTTTCAACTTCTCTCAAGAAGCTTCTCTCCGTCCTGCTCTCGAAGTCGCTCGTGCCCGTGAGGAAGCCGGTTGGGCTCGCTATGTCGAAGTAATGCGCATGCAAGGCGTTGCCGTAATCCATCACCCCGATGGGTCGTACGAAGAAATCAGGGAAGAGCCCGATGTTACTATCACCGGCACTGGCTTTGTTCCACCATCCTCACCTAGGCAAAGCCTTCACAATATGCCCCCACCAGTCTCCTATGGTGTGCCTGGCTCCCTCTCGATGCCAACTCATGGGGGTATGTCAAGACCTCCCCCTATCCCAGCATCTACTTATGGTATGCAATACGGGCCGAGGGGCGAATCAAGCTCCTTACCGAAGGTCAGTGCTCAGGACCAGTTTATGTTTTACCCTCAGAACCAGCTTGGGCAAGGTCAGCAACCCAGTGGTGTCAATCAAGAGCCGTTTGGTTATACTCAAAATCAGTTTGGGACTCGGGGTCAAAGTCCGTATAAGAGCACGGGTCAGCCGTTCAACCCAACCTTCGGTGGTCAGTTTATGGCTCCTCATGATCAGTCCAATCAGCAGCAGAGCGGGTATCGCATGTCAGGAAGCCAGATTTGCCAGGATCAGATCCCGCAATATCCACAACCCCAATTCCAAAACAACATCCCTCAGCCGGCGGTTTGTTCCCCTCTCACCCAACATCTGTACGGTTCCGCCCCGTATTCAGCTCCGTGCACCGGTATCGGGTCCCCCTGCTCATGAGTCGGTTCGGCGGTCAATCCCGATACGGTTCGGGCCCCGGAATCCCGATGTCCAATTCAATGGATACGACATGTACGGGAATAGAATCCCCAGCTCGATTGGTTTATTGGACAGCAATGTCAGCATGCCCAGTACTTTTGGTCTTCCTTCGGCTGCCTTGCCCATCATATCCATGCCAGAATTTCCAGTACCATCTTCAACGGTAGCTCCAACTGTAGGGCAACCTCCATCTTCCGAAGTTTCGAGTTTGAAGGAAGAGTTGAAGTATGTGAAAGAACAGTTGCACAAGATGACTTTTGGGTCAGACGTGGTCAATTCTGTAGAGCTCAAGGACTCTAAGGCCCTCCCGAAGAACTTCAAGATGCCCCCCATAAATAAGTTTGAAGGCTCCACATGCCCTAAAACTCACATGAACAGCTACATCATGTCAATGGGTGCCAAAGGGGCCACCGAAGAGATGCTAGCCCTTTACTTTCACTTATCCCTCGATGACTCTCCTTTGAGATGGTTCCTAGGTCTTAAACCGGAAGCGAGGGCTACATGGTCCCAGATCAGTGATGCCTTTTTGGATAAATACAAAGGAAGTGTCGAGTGGTACACCACCCGTAGTGACTTGATCGGCACCATCCAGAGGCACGACGAGTCCGTAACAGACTTTTATAAGAGGTGGAACAAGAAGCTTAATGAGTTGGCTCACCTAATTCCCCTCTATGACGAGAAGTCCATCTTCCTTTCATGTGTCAAGCCATCTGTCAGGGAAGCCATTGGCCGGGGGTACTACCCGAATCTGCGAGAAATGGTGAGTGCATGGGCTGAAAGCGAGAATGCTACCTATTCCATTATTCCAAGCTCTACCCCTGTCACTCCAAAGGGTAAAGAAACTGTTGTCTCTAACTCCGTCAACTACATTCAAGGGGAGAAAGGTCAGTTATCTGGCCGTGGTGGAGGAAAGCCTCAACGGCAGAAATTCGATGATTTGGGGATGCCAACTGAGGAGGCATTTAATGGTTTGGTAAAGGCTAGGCTGATCAAGCCTCAGGATAATTACAACTCGGTCAAGGCAAATCCCAATCTGGACACTAGCAAGTTTTGCCTCTACCATCAGTACCCTAGACATGTTACCAATGACTGCGTCCCTTTAAAGCTGCTTATCCAAAGGCTTATTGATGAGGGGAAGATCGAGAAGGCTCCTCGCCCCAATGTGATTACCAATCCACTTCCGTGATCTTCACCAGAACCCAGGGCCCTCCCATCCAATATTAATACAGTCAATCAGTCTTTGTAGGATCTAGATTGTCTGTTTGTTTCTTTGATGAATGTCCTTTATCGGACAAGAGTCTGTCAAGTCCACGTTGGACTAGTTTTTTTCTTCTAATAATAAAAGTCTTTGTTTCTTTTCCTGCTAGACTCGAGACATCACTTGCCCACCCACGTTACAATTAATTGAAATGATCTTATCCTAGATGATCACCTTTGCTGCTCAATCGCTAATGCTTTGAAATAACTCATGTTTAAATTAATCGGAGTGAGAAAATAAATTAATATCCTTCTCAAATTGGGGCTTACCAACTCCCCATCTTGCATCTCATATGCTCACATCTCTTTCATTATCCTCATCATTTCGTTGACCAAGAATTTGCATGAACCTTTCTCGTTTAAAGCTTAAGCAAGCAACGAAGACTTAATTTCGTTTAGGTCATCCGGTAGGGATTGCGGTTGAAGCCTTTCACCCATAGGAAAGCCATTACCTCACCCTCACCAAACAATATCCTTTCATTTCAAGATCGGCGTGTTTTGAAACCCCATCTAGCCATCACCTTTCCTCCTTCTTTGAGAGAAGTCCAAGCAATGCCAAGAAGTTAGCTTCGAGAGTCGGCGGCGCGCAAAATGTTCAAGTCATGCAGAAAGGACAAATATAATCCTCAGCTCCTCAGGAAGCCTTTCAAATTCTCAAAAAAAAAAAAAATTTAAATCCTCATGATCTTGGATAAAATCCTAAGCTCCTCAGGAAGCCTTTCGATCCTTAAAAAAAGGACTTTAAATCCCCACATCTCAGAAATAATCCTCAAGTCCTCAAGGAGGCCTTTCAAATTCTAAAAAAGAAGGATTTTAAATCCTCACAATCCAGCAAAAAATTCCCGACTTCTCGAGAAGTTCCCCCATGATAAAAAAGAAGCCCGCTCTCGATAGCTTGGACTTCCTCTCACCATTACCTTAAATCAATCCCGAGCCATCCTCTCGATTTTAGAGGATATTCCCATTTTCCTTAACCAATTCCAAGCCATCCTCTCAATTTTAGAGGATATTCCCTTTACCATTACCCTTGCCTTTGGCCAAAGTCAAAATATGAAATCAATCTTCCTCGCCGTAGATTTCCCGAACACATCCCCGCAAGCCAACCTCTCATTTTTAGAGGTTCAGTCAGTAAAAGGCCTAGCCGACCTCTCGTCTTAAGAGGTCATGACATTCCATATCACCCGATGGCCGATCGAAGCCTGGAAACCCAGCTACAGTCTCTACCGAATAGTAATTTCATTCCAATATCTTCGAAAGCTAAATCAAATTAGTGCTTCATCGCTTGCTTAAATCAGAGCCAAATCCATCTCGGCTCAAAAGATCATCAATCTAAGATTGTGCATATTCAATCCTACCTTTCGACACTTCATGTGAGCATATTTCATTTCTCCTCCGCAAACACTTGCCGTGGATGTCCCACTGGGGCTTCACATCCGTGTCTTTCATCGACACTCCAGGAGGACATGTTTTTCAACTCTCCCATCCTTAAAATCCTCAAAGGTCCTCAGAACCTCGAATTTCAACATTCATTCTCTTTTCAATCGGGACTTGCCCGAACTACGGCGACCTGAGCTCCTCATCAGGAGGGGAACGTAGGCAACCATAATTGGTCCGGTCAAAATCACAAACAAATCTCAGAAAATCCGGTCTCCTCAAGGGCCGTCCCTATACACCTTCCACCTTTCCGAGATCGATTCTCGATAACAGTTGGTTTTCTTCTCACGATTAATCAAAATATTTGTTCATATCAGACTTAGTGTTTGAATAACCCGAACATCAATAAAGGGTTTTAAGCAGCTTTGTGATCATCATGAATAAGACAAGTTTTCAAGTGTCTCGACAAGTCTTCTCTCTCTCCGTCATAGGGAAATAGAGCCAAACACTGTCTTTCTGTCAGCAGGGGCTTCCAAACACTTTTTCACACCTTGTCGTGTTTATACTCTCTCAAAAGAGTCAAACCCAAAGCAAGTGTGTCATACACAAATTCGGGATTCATTCCCACTTTTCAAAAAATGTGCCCCTGCACGTATATATTTCCAAGTCTGTGACTGATTGACTAAGGTCTGGAAAGATGGGTGCCTCCTGGGTCGCGTGATGATTATGCCTGTAACAGGATTGCATTGGACCTCTCTTCATAACGTTCCATTTTGAGCCAAATGTTGGACCTGGGGGATGATGCCAAGGTTGAAGATGAATTTTGGGGCTGCTGTGACTGCTGGAAGTCGCATTTTGCAAAGCTGTCCTTTTACAAACGCTGGGGCTAGTTTCCCAAGAAAGTCAGTAAACATGACCATTCATCGGACGTCAGAACTGGCTGCATCTGCAGCACTCCATCGGCAATCCGATACTTGCTCAAAACTTGTCCAAAGCAACCCAAAACTCTATATCCATTCTCCCTACTCACCAGCCGCATGGGAGAGGATTTGGCACACTTTGCACCCAAATACATCACCAACCCCCAACAAATGCCATCCTTCTTGCCATTTCTTGGGACGGACTAATACATATAAACAAATAAGTCTAGATGCTATCAATGGAATGCATTAGTTGCAAAATACAAAGATTTTATTTTACAAAGTGAGAAGCAATAGATTAGTGCATGTGTTGTTCCTTCTCTCTATCTAAGAGTCCAAAGCATGACAAAAGGGGATTTCCGCGATCACTCCGACTCGGGATCATCCTCCTCATCCTCCTCGGAGCCGCTGTTGTCTTGGACGCTGCCTACCTCCTCCTCAGAGCCGATATGCTCCTGGCCATCGCCGCCACCCTCCTATACCTCGTGGATCTCGCCATACGAATCATCATCATCCTCATACTGGGCCAAGGCCGAGGCTCACCATAATGTCCGCGCCACTGGGGTACTGCGGCAAGCGGGGGCTGGAAAGGATCATCCTCACCATCATCGTCAAAGGCTCGTCCTGCAATGACAAATGAATCAAAAGTCCGTTTTGAAATGGTAAATCATCGTCAAAGGACCGTCTTGCAACGGCAACGTTCATCAACGGCCAGTTTGGCAAAGGGCAAGTCCTCAATAGCCCATCTTGCAACGGTGAATCATCAGCCATACCCGTCTCGCAACGGCAAATTGACAACAGAATCCGTCTTGCAACGGTAATATCAACCGCAAAGTTCGTGTTCTACCCGAAAAATGTTTCCAAAGTCAGCCAATCACTTCAAGTGATCATCGTGCGCACAACCCTTGCAGGTAAGCACAACACATGTATGAAAGCATATCTCATTCACCTGCAAATCGTCATTACTTTCTCAGATAAAGTCATTTCAAGTCATAGAGTTCATCTCGCGATCCTTTTGAGTTTATCTCGGACACCTATTTTGGGCTTATTCCCATACCTCTTTAGGCTCGTTCCTATCCGTAGGCTTGTTCCTACACCTATTTTGGGCTTGTTCTCATACCTCTTTAGGCTTGTTCCTATGCGTAGGCTTATTCCTACACCTCTTTAGGCTTGTTCCTATATCTCGCTAGGCTTGTTCCTATGCGTAGGCTTGTTCCTACACCTCTTCAGGCTCGTTCCTATATCTCGCTAGGCTTGTTCCTATGTGTAGGCTTGTTCCTACACTTCTGTAGGCTCGTTCCTATACCTCGCTAGGCTTGTTCCTATGCGTAGGCTTGTTCCTACACCTCTAAAGGCTCGTTCCTATATCTCGCTAGGCTTGTTCCTATGCGTAGGCTTGTTCCTACACCTCTTCAGGCTCGTTCCTATATCTCGCTAGGCTTGTTCCTATGCGTAGGCTTGTTCCTACACCTCTTCAGGCTCGTTCCTATATCTCGCTAGGCTTGTTCCTATGCGTAGGCTTGTTTCTACACTTCTATAGGCTCGTTTCTATACCTCGCTAGGCTTGTTCCTATGCGTAGGCTTGTTCCCATACCTCTTTAGGCTTGTTCCTATATCTCGCTAGGCTTGTTCCTATGCGTAGGCTTGTTCCTACACCTCTTCAGGCTCGTTCCTATATCTCGCTAGGCTTGTTCCTATGCGTAGGCTTGTTCCTACACTTCTATAGGCTCGTTCCTATACCTCGCTAGGCTTGTTCCTATGCGTAGGCTTGTTCCTACAACTCTTCAGGTCTGTTCCTATGCTTCTTTAGGCTTGTGCCTATATCCTTTAGGTTTGTTCCTATACCCTTTTAGGCTTGTTCCTACACCCCTTTAGGCTCGTCCCTATAATTTATTTGGGTTCAAATGCCCACCTCTCTTGGTCACAATGGCCCGGAACGGCCTTAAACTACCCGGTCCGGAAAGACCGTACAGATTTTCAGTACACATATGGCCCGGAACGGCCTTAAACTACCCGGTCCGGAAAGACCGTACAGATTTCCAATACACATTTGGCCCGAAACGGCCTTAAACTACCCGGTCCGGAAAAGACCGTACAGATTTCCAGTATACAAATTGGCCCGGAACGGCCTTAAACTACCCGGTCCGGAAAGACCGTACAGATTTCCAGTACACAATGGCCCGGAACGGCCTTAAACTACCCGGTCCGAAAAGACCGTACAGATTTCCAGTACACAATGGCCCGGAACGGCCTTAAACTACCCGGTCCGGAAAGACCGTACAGATTTCCAGTACACAATGGCCCGGAACGGCCTTAAACTACCCGGTCCGGAAAGACCGTACAGATTTCCAGTACACAATGGCCCGAAACGGCCTTAAACTACCCGGTCCGGAAAGAACGTACAGATTTCCAATACAAATTAGCCCGGAACGGCCTTAAACTACCCGGTCCGGAAAGACCGTACAGATTTCCAATACAAATTGGCCCGGAACGGCCTTAAACTACCCGGTCCGGAAAGACCGTACAGATTTTCAATACACATTTGGCCCGGAACGGCCTTAACCTACCCGGTCCGGAAAGACCGTACAGATTTCCAATACACATTTGGCCCGGAACGGCCTTAAACTACCCGGTCCGGAAAGACCGTACAGATTTCCAATCCACCCATTGGCCCGGAACGGCCTTAAACTACCCGGTCCGGAAAGACCGTACAGATTTCCACAATCCAGTCAGCGGGTGACTCCCAAAGAAAAAAGTCAACATTTCCAGCGGGTGACTCCCAAAGAAAAAAGTCATATTCGCGGGTGACTCCCAAAGAAAAAAGTCAAATCATCAGGGTGACTCCCCATCGAAACAGTCAATCTTCGGGATGACTCCCCACCAAAAACAGTCAAGTTCGCGGGTGACTCCCAAAGAAAAAAGTCATATTCGCGGGTGACTCCCAAAGAAAAAAGTCATATTCGCGGGTGACTCCCAAAGAAAAAAGTCAAAATCGCGGGTGACACCCAAAGAAAAAAGTCATATTCGCGGGTGACTCCCAAAGAAAAAAGTCAAAATCGCGGGTGACTTCCCAAAGAAAAAACAGTCAAGTTCGCGGGGTGACTTCCCAAAGAAAAAACAGTCAAGTTCGCGGGGTGACTTCCCAAAGAAAAAACAGTCAAATTCGCGGGTGACTCCCAAAGAAAAAAGTCACATTTTTCGGGGTGACTCCCCTTGGAACAGTCAATTTCGGGTACAAAACCCGTAGCCTTTCATTGGCACCCCCCGTCTTCAACGAACTACGATTCGGCTTGATTCCCCCACGGGATACGTAGGAATCCTCTTCATAAGAGGTCCAGCCACTTGACCATTTTGGTCACCTCTTTCCCCGCCGTTCGTGTCCGGCTCGGGATTCTCATTGTGTCGACGACCCCACTTCCCGTGGAAGTGACGTCGCCGCGGGGCTCTGTGAGTACCCCAATCCGAACCCACGATTTGGATCCACTTTGATTAAATTTTGGGCTAATATAATTTCTAAAAGGCAATATCTAGTCCAAAAATCCCAGCAGCCCAGCAGTCCAATGGGCCTGCCAAGCTTTCGGCCCAATATGGCCAAAAAGAGTACGCTGTCGTCCGACAAGGGCCACTAAGGCGGTTTAACTGCCTATGTCGTGCGACATAAGACGCCCCATCAGGATGCCTATAAATACAAGGCATGGCTGATCATTTTGGAGGAGGCAAGGAAGAGAGCCAAAGTGAGGATAAAATTCTGAGAGCAAAATAGGTGGAAACTCTTGCCAAATAGAGTCTCTCTCTCTCTCTTATACACACACACTCACCTGCCTCCTCACACACACACACTTCAAGGTCAAGACTCCAAGAAGCTTCCTTTGTTGGTGATTGAAGGGGTAGACACCATACTATTGGTGATTCTACCTTGTGGACTACAATAGGTAGCCACTAAACCTTTCTCCCTCTTTTAATAAAGTCTTTAAATATACCTTGCATGCATACTTGTTCTCATACCATGTAGAAATTGGGATTTTGCATGATAAAGGTGGTGGAGGAGTGAATCTTCAATATTCACTTCTCCTCACCTCAGATCTGGACATTTGGTGGTACACACACCAATAAAGTTTCAATCTTTGCGTAGCTACATTGGGTTAGGAAGTGATGGCTACTTCAAAGTGGCCATAAAACGTGTGATTTATCACATTTGGTCACTAAAGCCATGTGACCTTCCCATAATACCCATATTATAGTATTATATTACTGTTCATAATCAATAAATATGCTTGGTTTGCTTGGGGAACAAAGGAGGAACCAAACAGACTGAAGGGCACTGAAACAGGCTCCCCATGTCGTGCGACATAGGTCTCCATGGAGATCCTGTGTCATACGACATGGGATTCCCAGAAGGCTGCAATGTCATTCTTGGACTTCAGATCTGCTAGGTTTATCCCCTTTGTGACTCAAAGCCTACCTAAGCATCTTCTAGCTCATAAGCCACTATTTGGATGCCTAAACTCAGTTTGGGTGCAACCTATTTGATGGAAGAGGATCGCCGTATGACATAGACGACATCAAAGGCTCTATGTCATATGACATCCGTGTCGACAAAGTCTATCGTGACTTTGTTCACTCCCGTCAATCCCAAACTGAATTTTAGACCTTCAAATAGTGTCTTTACTGAGTTGAATAAATGTCATTTCATTTACGTAAACCGCTTGGTCTTTGTAATAGGACAATCTGACCAAGAGACATTATGTCGTGCGACAACCTCTGCCTAGGAGGTCCTGTGTCGGACGACATGGGAAGTCTCTGGGCAGATTGTCTTACCTTCTGCCTTGTTATGATAATCATAATATGTAAAAGGGTGTGGCCCCCTCTTATGGCTCACAAGTTGTACTCAGCTTCCATATTATCAATGAAATGTCAAATTTGCATTTTTCACACATCGACACATATTGTACACACACTTTGAATGTCCAAAAATTGTCCAATGTTGATTGAAAGTCTCGAAAGAGGCGTGTTGGGTGAACTCTCTAGTTCTTCCCAAACACGTAACTGCACTCCTGACTCAAAATCTCTTAAAATAGGTTTTTCAATGTTTTCCTCTAAAAATGGCGTGGCGACTCCCAAGACCGAAGTTTTCAAAAACTTGTCGTATCATTTTCAATACAAAAGAAACTCTTTTCAAAAAAAGGGGGGAAATGATACAACGATTTTAATTTTTTCGGGCGAGCGTTCATTCAGTAAGACCTCCTTCCAAATCTATTTCAATTAATTTCAATAATTAAATACATAGCATGCAATGTAGACATATCTTCAAAATGCATTTTTAAAAGCACATACACACACAACTTTTAAAGAAAGAGGGGTATCGAAAGACTCGTGTATACGAGGCGACTCGGGTGAGCTCTACTATTCTCTTCCCGAGGCGTAACCTGACCTCCGAACTCAAAAATCTCATCACACAACAACAAACAAAAACAAAGCAAAACCGTCTTTTCTCAAAGTTTTGGGCGCAATCAAAACGGCGTGGCGACTCTCCGAGAAAAACGCAACACGACCTCGACAACAGCGAGATGCACGGTCCGCGCGCCGAATCCAGGTAATTTCAAAGTGACAGTCATATAAGTATTGAGTATTTCACAAAACAAAAATAAAATAGTGAAAATTTAAATTTAAATTTGTTTTCATGATCACCTATCTAAACACCATTTCATGTATAATATCATTATATCGAAGAATTGATATGTTTGTAATTAGTTTTGTAAAATAAATCTAAGAGCATCCACAATGGGAGCTTTTTGAGAACTCCTTATTCTTATGAAAAAGTTCTAGATAGCTTTTTACCATTGTGGAAATGATGAAAGAGCTTCTTAGTAAGGAATAACTCTTTCTACAAAGAGCTAGCTTTTTAGCTTTTTATCATTAATGCTACACATTTTCTATGCAAATCATTCACTCTTTTTTACATATGAGACCCATAAAAAAGTTGAAATTTGTTTGAAAATGTTAATGGTGGGTGATGAGTTTATATTTTTTTATTATTTTTAATCCTATTTTTTATTTTAGTTTTTGAGGAGTAATAAAAAATAAAATCTTAAACATTTTGAATATGGAAAGAACTCTTAAAAAAGAACCTTATCTCAATTGTATAGTAACTAGTATAACCCCTGTGCCAAGTAGAGATGCCCATCCGATCCTGAAACGGCGGTTCGGATCAAAATCAGACCGGCCAAGAATTGGCAGGAAATCGTAATTGTTGAACCGGAACCATCTTTGAACCGAAACCGGCGGTTATCTGGTCCGGTTACGGTTCAGCTTTTTTAAAACCGGCAAATCGACAGTTCATGAACCGTGGACCGAAACCGTGAATCGGAACCGGCGGTTCATGAACCGGAACCGGCAAGGCTAACGACTAGTTAACGGACATTTGATCTGGACCGTCCATTGCTTTAGATCCGGCGGTGGCTGTTATTCGTCCGTTGGTGTAACGGTCAGTTGATCTGGGCCGCCCATTTTTTTATTCGACGGTGGCTATTCGTTCGAGCCAAAAACTGATTAAAACAATTTTTTTCTTTTTCTCTCCATTTTCCAACCTATAAATACCCTCACCCTCCCTTCATTTTTTTTCACACAATTATCAACATATTCTCTCAATCTCTAATTCTCTATTATCTCAAACTCTCAAAGTCTCAAGTTTTCATAATTCCATTGCTCAAGTTCTTCAAGTGTTCAACTTCAAATTGGCCAATTTCAAGTAGGTTTTTGTTTAATTCGTTTTTATTTTATACATAATTGATTAAATTCGTTTTTATTTTTATTTTTAAATTACCTATTTCCAACTTCTAAATTATTAATTAGCCCAATCAAAATTTAATTTCAAGTTTCAACTTATTTCGTTTTTATTTTTATACATAATTGATTAAATTCGTTTTTATTTTTATTTTAAATTTAATTAAATTTAAATTAGTAATTTTAAATTTAATTAGTAACTTTTAAGCTTTTAATTCAAATTTTAGTTTCAACATTTAAGCTTTTTAATTAAATTTTAGGTTTATACTTCAACTTTAAATTTAAATTTATTATACCACATTACACCACTACACAAAAAATGTCTTCATCTCGAACCGATAAAGGCGATAAGGGCAAGAAAAAGTCAACGGGAAGCACTCCAACTCCGCATCCAATTTTCCTCGCCGATGATAGTATTTGGCAAAATATACAAGCGCATGAAATGCTCGAATTGAGCGATGAAAAATTTGATGCAACAAATCCAATGGGTGGTCATACTGAAGAGAGTCAAACTCAAAATGAAGCCCAAGCCCGAGGTGGTGGTCAAATTCGAGGTCGAGGTCGAGGAGGTCGAACAACGGGGAGATCCGATATCATGACCGTGCAAAAGTGCCAATTGAAGGTACCAACAAATTCACTGTGTATTGCAACTATTGCACTTCAACATTTGCCTTTACACATGGAGGTGGTTATGAGTCGTTTAAAAGGCACTTAGCGGCTAAGCACCCTGACCAAGTTAGACACAATGAAGATCAAACACAACTACAAGGATTTGCGAGTGGGTCCTCACAAGGTACGTCTTCTAAACTATTTAAATTTGATAATGCATCTTATAGAAGAGAAATGACTAAATTTACTGATGCTAAAGAATTACCCTTTAGTTTTGCTAATGGTCAATTATGGGCTAATTTTGCACAAATTGCTTTAAATCTCACCCTAAAGAAATTCATAAAAATACAAATACTCGTGATACTAAGACCCAATATCTCCAAGGAAAATTAACTTTAATTAATACGTTTAAAGATTTACCACAAAAATTATCAATATGTGCCGATATATGGAGTGATCATTGGCAAAATCATAATTATATAGAAATTACATGTCATTGGATTGATAATACTTGGAAAATACAAAAACGATTACTTGCATATAAAGCTTTTGATACTGTTCATAACGCTCAAAATATTTCTAACAAAATTGCTACAGTTTTACAAGAATATAACCTAGTTCACAAATTTTTTTCAATTGAATTTGATAATGCTTCAAATAATACTGCTAGTTTACCATTATTCATTGAAATTTCATGTTCGACGCTTATGTCATATTTTAAATTTGTGTGTGCAAGATGGTTTAGCAACTTTAAAGGCTTATATAACCCCAATTAAGGAAGTTCTTTCTTATCTAATGAGAGATTACACTATAACAAAAATGTGGATTAGATTTTGTAAAGCAAGTAATATCTCACCTAAAAGATTTTTCCTAGATGTTCCAACCCGATGGAATTCCATCCATAAAATGTTATCCGACTCTTATGAATTGCGTGAACCATTGTGTCAGTTTTTTCAACAAATAGAGTATCATACTACAATATTGCCTCATCAATGGGATATTTGTGATAATTTAAAGAAAATTTTGAAAATTTTTAAAGATGTTATCGAAAAATTATCCGGTTTTTATTATCCCACTTCACCATTAGTTTTAGAACATTGTGCTAAAATTAGTTATATATTTATGCATTTTAAAGATTGTCCAATTTTAGGTGAATGTATTGGTATGATGAGAATAAAATGGATTAAATATTTTTTGAACATTCCGCTATTGTTTTTAGTAGCTAAACTATTAGATTCTAGGATAAGAGAAGATGGTTTAGAACGAATACTTGCATATTATTATAAGAATCTATTTTCCACTGGCATTGATTTTAACTTAGATAAACCTATCCCAAAGGCAAAAGACTTTGTAACTACTACTAAAAATACTTTATATGAACTTTATAAAGAATATTATGATCTTTTTGGTAATATCGTTTATCCTAGTAGTGAAAATGTAGGTGGTAGTAGTTCTCATGATGATACCGATCCATTTTCATGGATAGATAATTTAATAAATTCTAGAAGTCAAAAACGTCAATGAGGTGGCTCCACTTATGTTGAACTTGAATCATATTTAACCACTTCTTTTGAGCCTATAGAAGAATTTGATATTGTAAAGTGGTGGGCACGAAGGGCAAAAAACTATCCTATTCTATCGTTGATAGCAAAGGAGATCCTAGCCGCTCCCGCCTCAACCGTCGCCATAGAAGAAGTATTTAGTGTAGAAGGGTGTGTCTTGGATTATCAAAGGTCAAGGTTGACTCCATATAATTTAGAATATCAAATGGTGCTCGGTGATTGGACAAAAGCCGAACTAAGAACTCAAGATAAAAGAAGTAGTTTCGAGGAGGAGGTGGGCTTTGATGAAGATACATCGACGGGGAGCGAATGAACTACGCCGCTCCATAAGGTAAGTTAATTGTAATTTTATAGATTAGACTTTTTTTATATAGATTAGACTCTTTTTTTAATAGATTAGACTTTGTTTTTTTAAGATAATGTAATTAAGGTAATACTCCTTTGGCTTTGGTTCATTGGTTGTCCCCTTCACTGTAATTTCTTATTTTTATTAATAAAATTGGCCAGGGTACCATCCTTGTATTTTTAAAAATACTTTTGAATGTGATATTATTTAAATTGGTAATTTTATGAAGTTTCAAATATAAATAAAATATTTAAAAAATATATCAAAAAACATAACAAGTAAAAAACAAAAAAATATATATACAAAATTAATTACAATTTACAAAGTTTAGAAAATAAATCAAAAAACATAACAAATAAAAAACAAATTTTTTATTTTTTTCAAAATCACGGTTCAAACCGGAACTGGAACCGTACGAACGGTTTGGAACCATAAATCGGAACCGCCCAAATCCAGTCTGATTACGGTTCATATCCTCACGGTTTTGTGAACCGCCGGTTCAGAACCGGAACCGCCGGTCTGAACCGGTTGGGCATCTCTAGTGCCAAGGCACGGGTCATCCACCCCATCTAAGAAGACAACACAAAGCCAAAAACAAAAATGGAGATCAAGACTATGACAATGTACGCATAAAGCTCGCATATAAAGTTTTTAGAATTTCAAATATCAGTAAATGAGTTTTCTATAAAGTGAATTGCTAATTTATGTTTAAACCAATCATCTAAATATATTTATTTTGTTTTTGCTTGTCGTCTCAATCAGATCAACTTCAGCACCACTCAATTGATCTACAGTACCATCCGCTTGATCCATATCAAAGGATTTTGGGTCAGCTCCTTCTCTTTATTCAAATAAAAAAATCAATAAAAAACATGAGTTTTAAAGTGCTCTTGATAGTAGTCTTCAAATTTTCAAGAGTCTCGTAGACACTGAAAAGACAAATCTAGTACGCAACACACGAGAAGAAAAAAAAAATTCGAGGCTAAAGGGAAAATGTGAGAGTAGAGAGTATACGTGAAAAACATGCCACTTTGAGACAACTACAACAGATCAAAACCTATGTCCCAAAGTCCCTACAATGTCGGTCAATGCTTGGAAAAAAACTGTTTATGTATCAAAATCATATCAAGTTTAAAGAAGATTGAAAACCTCAAATCAATAGCATGTTTATATATTTATTTATGTAATTATTTTAACAATATAGAAGCTTTCCACCAAAATTCACAAATCAAAATATAATCTCCATCATGTTTATATATTTATTTATGTAATTATTTTAACTATATAGAAGCTTTCCACCACAATTCACAAATCAAAATATAATCTCCATCAACTGAGAGACCCCGTTCATGCTCCCCTCCCCCTTTTAGTTTTGAAAATTTTGGACCAAGTAGAAATTTCAAGCTCCATACAAAATCAAAGTTAAATATCAAGTTTGTCACTAAACTATTAACCTTTTTACATGTTCATCACTGAAATATTTATTTTTACAATTTCGTCCTTAACCTAATTACTTAGTTTATCATGTCATTTTTACGTATCATTTCCGTCCAAATTGCCGTTAAATATGCAAATTTAGCATGATTACGTCATTAAAATAGTGAGTTGGCAATAGGAACGTAAGAGAATACAGTTATGGAAGTTAAAGGGGTATAAATGCAAAATATTAAACTAAATATCCCAAAATATGTCTTATTAATACTAAAATGTCAATTTACATATAAACCCTCTCCTTTAATTGCCATAACCCTAAATCCATTTTCAGAAAGCCAAAAAAAAGACAATTCCCTCTTCTTCTTCACTTCTTTACGCCCCAACCCAACCAGCCCACCGTCTATCCACGCTGTCCTCCATTCCCACACCATCACCTCCTCCAATCCTACTCCACGCAACGGTGTCTCCCCCTCCCCTCGCCTCACTGTTCGTCGCCCCTTCCTTCTCTCTGTCAACACCCACGCCATCCCCCACACTTTGGTCTACTTCCGACTCGTCTAGTTCAATTTCAGGTCAAGAAATACCAACACATTACTCAATTTTATTTTATTTTTCTTGTTGTATGTATTATTTTTTGATTTGAGAAATTTTAACATTCTAATGAAATTGGCATGTAGATGGAGGGAGATCGGAAAAACTGTTGGCAGAGGAGCTGCTGACACTGGCAAGGGAAGTGGCGAGGGTTGAGGCAGTTCGGATGTACGCTGGTTAGTTAAATTAGAGATTCTTTTTTTATTTTCTTATTTATCAGAGTGAGCTATTTTAGTGCCAAATTTTATGGTTTAGTGGTGATTGGTGAAATTGTTGTTCAATAGATTTGTTTTCCCCTATGTCAAATAAACCAGTATTTTGTACCATGAGGATGTCAATGGTTAATAAGGGACCGGATAGTTTTTAAGATCTAAATTTCTGATAAAAAGTACTCTGTATATATGAAGATATGAAGGAAGGAGGGGAAAGTGTGGGGGATGGCGTGGGAGGGTGGCGCTAGCGATGGATTGTGATGGGGAAGAATGGCGATGGGTGTGCGCTGAGATGAAGATATAAATGAAGGAAGAATAAGGATTTTTTTTTTCTTTACCTTATTTTGTGTGTAATCTGAATTTATGTTTGGGTTAATAAGTTTGTAAGGGAAAAGAAGTGGTGTTTGTAACTTTAACATTTCAATTTTCAAGACTATATTTTGTTATTTTACAATTTCTCCCCTTTTATTTCTAAATTGTTAGTGTTAGAAAACGTGTGTTGTCCCAAGTGTTGCAAACTAGTGTTGCCACTGATGTTGCCACAAGTGTTGTCATTTGAATTTGACAACACCAAAATAGTTACTGTATTTTTCACAAATAAAAACGTGGTAACTAATGAATATATAACAGTAGTTAGTTTGCTTTAGATGAGGTTGAAAAGGTCAGCAGAAGATGCCCAGGCGTGAACTTTGAAATTGAAGAGAAAATTACATATAAACATGTTGTTTATATGTTTAATTAGTGACCAAGTAAAAGAGCTATTGTTTAGCTATTCAGGAGGAGCTGAAGATAGAGGTACAAGGCTACTACATCTTGGAGTACAAGGTGGAGAAGCCTAAGAAGACCAAGTCTTCTACAAAAAAGGAAAATGGAGCTAAAATAGAGGAACAACTTCAAGGCTTGTTATCTGATCATTTTGAGTAGGCTCCAAGTTTTGGAGGCCTATAAATAGTGCAGTCGATCAGCCTAAGTGATCACCCAATTCAGAAAATGCAAATCTGCATAAGAAAAGAATTCTTCTCTTCAAGTGTTGTCATTCAGTGTTGGCAACACTCTGTCCGACACTCGAAATTTTCATATAGATTTTTATATTTTCGTGAGGTTTTGAGTGTTTATATTCAGAGAGAATTCTTCATTTATTGTTCCTTGAGTTAATGATCATTGATCATTAAGAAAACTTCTTTGACCTTGTATTGAATTCATATTATTAATAGAAAGGTCTTGCCCTCCTGGCACCCATCAAGTTATATTTATATAACTTGATAAAAATTATATTCTTGTGTATTGTTATTATTCTTCCGCTGCAATTACATTTATTACTATTGATTTGTTGTTTTTTCGAATTGGTGTCAATTGTGTTGTTATTAGTATTATCAATACTATTGACAACACTTTGTGAGTTTTGCCTCACATTACTAAGCCATAGACAATTTCAATTGGTATCATAGCCTAGCACTTGATATACTAAGTGTTCGGTCCTTTTAGTCATGGCTTTGAATCTTGCTAATCCATTTCTAGGGAAACTTTTTATTTTTTACGAATATGTAAAGACTCTCTTGTGCCCGTGCATCAAATTAATTGATGTTTGGGCATTTAAGTCTATTCCTAATGTCCTTCCAATGAAAAAAAATACTTTTACCTTGATAAATATTGAAACTAAGACTAGTTTTGTAAAAGATCATGTTAAGGAAAAAGGTAGTTTTTCTAGTAAAGTGTCTGATTATATCCTTGAGTGTGAATATTGTCACAAAGCTGGACACGATAAATCAGATTATTTTATTTTACAAAAGAAAATGTCCAGTTCTCAAGTGTTGCCTCAAGTGTTGTCAAATTCTCATGGCAACACTCAAGACAACACTGGAGGTCAGAAAAATAAAATTTCAAAAAAGGTTTGTTTTTCCAAAGCTAATCTGAAATGTAATGTTGTTTATACTGCATTGAGGACTAAGATTTCAGGTTCATGGTACTTTGATAGTGGTTGTTCTCGCCATATGACGGGAACAAAAATATTCTTGAAAGAATATGAACCTATTTAAGGAGGACATGTGTCTTATGGAGGTGGAGGAAAGAGCAAGATTCTAGGAAAAGGAACACTTGATGTTGTCGAATTCCCTGCCTTAAAGAATGTCCTGCACGTTGATGGCTTGGTGGCTAATTTGATTAGCATTAGCCAGTTGTGTGATGACAACTTAGAGGTAAAATTTAAAAAGAATACTTGTGAAGTTTTTGATCATACTAACACTTGTATTATGACAGGAACCAGATCAAGTGACAATTGCTATGTTGTTGGTGAACAACAAGTATGCAATTCAACCAAGGTTGATGACACACTTTTGTGGCATCAAAAATTGAGACATGTCCATTACATAAATTTGGATAAACTTTTTAGGTTTGATGCTATTAAAGGAATTCCCAAATTGATTTTTAAAGATAAATTTGTGTGTGGAAATTGCCTTAAAAGTAAACAAACCCGTGTTACCCACAGTGTTGCCCAACACCAAGAGCAACACTTTGGAACAACACATTGTTTTCAACTTTTGCACATGGACTTGATGGGTCCAATTGAGGTAGATAGCCTGGGAGGTTAGAGGTATTCTTATGTCATTGTGGATGATTTTTCTATATTTACTTGGATCTACTTTTTAAAAGAAAAATCTGAAACTTTTGATAAGTTTAAATTCTTACATTCCAAAATCAAAAATATATTTTGCTTACCTATTTTTCGTATAAGATCTAATCATGGAAAAGAATTTAATAATATTTCCTTTTCGACTTTTTGTGAGAAAAAGGGAATTCACCATGAATTTTCGACCTCTAAAAGGTTCCAACAAAATTAGGTGGCCGAAAAGAAAAATAGGATTTTACTAAAAATGGCCCGTGTCATGATGTTTTCCAAAAGTATTTCGAAAAGATTTTGGGCTGAAGCGTTGAACATGGCTTGTCACATTTCTAATAGAGTTTTATTAAGACCTGGTACAACAATGACACCCTATGAGATTCTGAATGGGAAGAAACCTAATGTTCATTACTTCCATATTTTTGGGTGTGTTTGTTTCATATTGAATGATCAAAATTATTTAGGTAAATTTAACTCTAAGAGTGATAAGGCCATTTTTCTTGGATATTCTCAAAATTGTCTTGCATTTCGTGTGTATAATTTGAGATTGAGAATCGTTCTAGAGTATAGAAATATTTTGTTTGATGATTTGGCTAGCATTACAGGTGATTCAGTTGTAGACACTCCTATAATATGGGTTGAACAACTTGAAGAAGTTGCTGGAGAAAGTGTTACCTCAAATGTTGAGTCTGGTGTTGGACCAAGTGTTGTCATTGATACGGCAACATTACAGACAACACCAGAAATCAGTCCAAGTGCAGAAAATGAAGATGATAAGAACTCCAATGGAGTTAATGATCCAGTGAGAAGGGATCCCCCTTTGAGAATTCAAAAGAATCATCCTATAAGTCAAGTGATCGAGAATTTGAACGATGGGATACAAACAAGACACAAGGAACCGGTAAATTACCGAGACATGGTAAATTATGTTAAGGTAAATCACTTTTGTTTTGTATCTAAACTTGAATCTAAAAGGGTTTTTATTGAATTAAAAGATGAGTTTTTGATTCAAGGTTTTAATCACGAGAGATTTTCTAGTTTGAAAACATCTCTTGGTTTGTGTTTCGTTTAAAAAACTCCTGGATTATTTTGTTGTATATTATGCTTTATTAATTTTTGTTTCTTTTATTATTTAAAACAAAAAATAATTTAGTCTAATCCCAAATGGGGGGCATTTACTGACCTTTTTGTTCTAGTATGTGTATATACTTAAAGTTAACATTTTTTATAAAATACCCCTTTGTGCTTAAAGTGACAAAGTCACTCATGTTGTTGTTGATATTTGAATAGGCAAAACTTTTTAAAATACTCCCAAAGTAACTCGGGGCACGACGTTCGCTACGACTATGTTTTCTTGTCAAAACGGGAGTATAATGTAGTTGTTTTGTACTAAGTATTAGCAAGGTTCTAAAAAGCGCTAGGCGGATGCTAGGCGGCGGAGCTGGGCCTAGCGCCTAGGCGGGGACTAGTCGGGATTAGTCGGGACCTAGGTGGGTCTTAGAACTAGGCGTTGGAGAGGGGCCTAGCGCCTAGGCGGGGCCTAGGCGCCCTTAGGCGGGGTCTTTTAGAACACTGAGTATTAGGGACATGGAGCTCGCTACTACAGTGTACCCTACTTGAAAGGTATAAAACTTACTACATATAGCTTTACACATTTATAAAAAACTCGAATCACGGAGCTCGCTACTACGATGCTTCCTTGTAAATAAAGAATGTGTAAAGCTTGCTTAAAATTTGCCTAAGGAATGATAAGATATATGATGAAAAAATATCAAGGGGATTTTATTTAAAATGTTGCCTTGTGTGTCACGCAACATTGCTAGTAACACATTAGTAGATGCTACATTATTTTTTTTTTATTTCTTATTTTTGTTTTTGTTAATTAAATTTTGAATTTCCAAAAGTCTATTTCCTTATATTTAGAGTTTGTGAAATTTAAAAGGTTTTTAGCAAAAATATTTAATATTTGTCTAACTAATTGTAATTTAGAAATATCTATTTTTTAAAATTCATTATTTGAATTTTGAAAAACATAACTTTATGGATATTGCTAAAATTATTTTTAGTTATTATATATTGAAAAAATAAAAAAAAAATAATTAAAAAAAATGGTCGGATAACAGTGTTGTGGTTTGTTGGGATAAGGATTTTAATTGTGTTTGAAAGTGTCAAATCAATTCCTATTATTACTCTTCCTTTCCTTTAATTATTCCTTTCCTAAAACACTCTTCGTCTCTCTCTCTCTCTAAACCCCTCTGTTTACTTTGTCTCCTTCCTATAATCCGCCTTGGCTAGCCCATCAAAATTCTCTCAAATTCATCTCCCATGGAAGTTTCTCCTATTACCCCCCTCAAGTGTTGTCTCAAGTGTCGCCATTCCTATAAAGACATCACCTGCGACAACACTTTCCGCAACACCAACTCTTGTCTTGGTTGTGTTAATCCCCCTCATACTCCTGTTTCAATGGCTCTCTATGCGAGCTCTCTGCCAATAGCTCACTCCAGCTCATCGAATCATTCAGTGTACTACTTTCTTCACAAAAAGGGGGAGAGTGGTCCCTAGTGATGTTGATGATAGTGATTCGTATTAAGCATCATATATTCCCGGCAATGCCAAGTGATAATTTATGAATATGGCTGGAATATATGTGTTGAATGGGAGATTGAGATAGTGATCCTATTAATGTTAGATGTTGGAAAAATGTTACAATATTGATTTTATTTTTGAATAAAATCTTACATTATAGGAAAGTTTATTGTTAAGGGGGAGATTGTAAGGGTGATCCTATTAATGTTAGATGTTGGGAAAATGTTACAACATTGATTTTATTTTTGAATAAAATCTTATATTAAAGGGAAGTTTATTATTAAGGGGAAGATCTATGTAAAGGGGAGATATATTGTTATAAGCATGACTAACTATGTATGCAGGTACATCACGTTGTATTTTGTGAAGAAATACGTAACTAAGGGGGAGATTGTTAGTGTTAGAAAACGTGTGTTGTCCCAAGTGTTGCAAACCAGTGTTGCCGCTGGTGTTGCCACAAGTGTTGCCATTTGGATTTGGCAACACCAGAATAGTTACTGTATTTTTCACAAATAAAAACGTGGTAATTAATGAATATATAACAGTAGTTAGTCTGCTTTAGATGAGGTTGAAAAGGTCAGCAGAAGATGCCCAGGCGTGAACTTTGAAATTGAAGAGAAAATTACATATAAACATGTTGTTTATATGTTTAATTAGTGACCAAGTAAAAGAGCTATTGTTTAGCTATTCAGGGGGAGCTGAAGATAGAGGTACAAGGCTGCTACAGCTTGGAGTACAAAGTGGAGAAGCCTAAGAAGACCAAGTCTTCTACAAAAAAGGAAAATGGAGCTAAAATAGAGGAACAACTTCAAGGCTTGTTATCTGATCATTTTGAGTAGGCTCCGAGTTTTGGAGGCCTATAAATAGTGCAGTCGATCAGCCTAAGTGATCACCCAATTCAGAAAATGCAAATCTGCACAAGAAAAGAATTCTTCTCTTCAAGTGTTGCCATTCAGTGTTGGCTACACTCTGTCAGACACTCGAAATTTTCATATAGATTTTTATATTTTCGTGAGGTTTTGAGTGTTTATATTCAGAGAGAATTCTTCATTTATTGTTCCTTGAGTTAATGATCATTAATCATTAAGGAAACTTCTTTGACCTTGTATTGAATTCATATTATTAATAGAAAGGTCTTGCCCTCCTGGCACCCATCAAGTTATATATTTATATAACTTGATAAAAATTATATTCTTGTGTATTGTTATTATTCTTCCGCTGCAATTATATTTATTACTATTGATTTGTTGTTTTTTCGAATTGGTGTCAATTGTGTTGTTATTAGTATTATCAATACTATTGACAACACTTTGTGAGTTTTGCCTCACATTACTAAGCCATAGACAATTTCATAAATCAACAAATTTTGAACAATTCAAAAGCCATGTCAGCATTTTATGATGTAAGCGTGCAACATATGCAGATTTAACGACAATTTGGATTGAAATGAAACAGAAGGACGACATGGTAAACTAAGTAATTAAGTTAATGACAAAATCATAAAAAGAAATATTTCAGTGACAAATAGCAAAAGGTTAATAAATTAGTGACAAACTTGCTACTTAACTCTGCAAAATCACACATACATGTACATTTCTATAATCTTAAAATAATTTTGACCCCCGTATACTTTGCATTGCATGGTTAGGACACTATAAGTCGTAACAACAATCACAATCAACACGATAACGGAAAAGATCAAACATAACTAATCATGATTTAAAAACCAAACAAAAGTATACTGTATACCACAACATATCAACAATAATACTTCTATTAACTCAAAATATGAAATCAATTAATAGTATTTGTACCATATATTGTACCCTTTTCGTCACAAGATGAATTTCAAAACAAATACAATATACCAAACAAAATCAATCATAAACGCAAACATTTGGTGCACCCATACAAACCCAGGAAATTGTTATAATCATACAAAAAGACATAAGAAATTGACCTGCTTGACGGACTCGCAATTTTAAAGCCGATGTCATCGTCAGAACTCAGAAGAGAGGGAGGCAATGATCAATTTGGATGAGGGAGAGAAGCTTCGAGCCATCAGCATAACCCAGATCAAAATGTTGCTGTTGGGAATCGGCTACTGCTGTAGGATCCTAATTTTTTTACCTAAATTAGTAACTCAAAAAAATATAAATGATTAAAAAACCAAAAAACAAAAAAAAATCAAAATGATAATGATAATAAAAGTAAATTACAACACTTATTATGAAACGGATTGAGTATTACCTTATTTAAGGAGGATGGAGTAAGGGATGAAAAGAGTGTACCTAGACCTCCGTCCGTTTTCTTCTCACCAAGAACTATGAAGAATAAACGGACAATTCAATTTCATTGCCGGCCTCCAATAGATCCTCATACTTCCACGTGCTTACCCACAAAAAGCTTGTAAGTGTTCAACTTCCTCAAACCTATCATGCATCCTATGGGAACATGCTAAATCCTTTGTCTTATTTCCAACTGTAACATTAATTTCTATATACCTAAGAATCAAATATTTATCTGCATCTAGATCTAGTCTTATGGCAAAACAAATATTCAAGCCCTGGATTTATTTAATACCGACTGAAGAGGGAATGGTATATGGTACTTTTGATCTTCCCATTTCCTCATAAGAAACATCCTCTGACTCTTCTCTCCGACTCTTCTTCTCCATATGGGAAGTAGGTTTGAAGCTACTAGGAATAGGTATACGGAAAGGTTAAGGAACCGTAACTGTCTCCTCCCATCACTTTTAACTTCCCCTATCCTATTAACCTCTATTAATTTTATAGCCGTTGGATCAATTTTGTGAGAAGCAATATAAGCCCTTCTTTATCTTAGAGAATATAAAGAGGAATACCATAACATCGCACCAATATCTCGAAATTTATCAAAACAGAAAAGCAAACAATGATATTTACAAAAAAAAAAAAAAAACAACTTCTATCCATCTATTGAATTGGCCAATGTAAATGAAAACTATTGTAAATATCAAAATAAATGTGTGCATACTAATAAACTGTAGAAACTCATCCACGAGAATATAGTTTTCAGTTATCTAAATGCAATAACCAAGAGTTCGAATATGAAAACTTAGATGACCATCTCCGAGGACCACCGGCGAAGAGGTAATGAAAAATGGATGCCTGCTCACAATGTAAATAACCACAATTCAATAATTTATCTCTGCATTTTCTTTTGCAATTAATTTTAAAGTTAATGTGCAAAATTTAAAGGGACAACTTACTATTTAAATAGGGAAACTACACTACCATTTACAAATATATAATGCACAATCTTGTATTTGAAACACCAAGGCTTTGATATATGAAGCACCAACACAACACATGTATAAGATAAACAATATTTCATACTCCCTCCGCTCCAAAACAATTGTCCAAATTTACTCTTAATTAAAAGTAAATTTAGATATTTATATTGGGACGAAAGCAGTAACGGTTCATCCCATGGGCCAGACATCATCACGCGGACAATTAAGTTGGCAACGTCCTCCACAGTGAAGGTTGCCTGCAATGTAAAGAAATACACATTACTATGTACTGAAAAATAGCCACAGTACTGAAAACTAGCCACATTATGAAAATGGCGCAAGCAAAAGACACTCAACAGTCTGATACTTTGAACCACCATATCCTCAACGCCATTTTCATTCTCCTCACGATTTAGTTTTAGAACGTGAAGCTGGAGAGGGGAATGTGTGGATTAATTTAGGATAAAGCGGAAAAGAAATTAACGTTTGTTTACTTTGTTTACTGGGATAAAACAAAAACAAAAAGGCTCTTTTCCGATTTGGGGAAGGTCGGTATAACTGCTGTTGGTGGGGGGGGGGGGAGTGGGAGAATGTGGGTTATCTGGCTAACTCTGGTCCATATGATTATTCTCCTAAATCAGTTATAACCCTTATTTGTATTAGTGGTTTTATTTATAGATAAAATTCAGACAGTCGGATTATTTTGTGAGAACAAATCTGAGTCCTTTTTTGTCTCGGTTGTTACATCCATTCCTTATAGTAATATATATTTATGAGTGTAATATAGCACTGAGTTGTGAAATTAGGCCTAAGGTTAACATTCGCGGGAGGAATGATTTTTTTTTTAAGTGTAAACTTTACATATTTTGAATTAAATGAGTTTTTTCACATTTATTTAATTTGATCTCTATCATATTTAAATATTAATCAGTCATGTGTCACTTGTGGACACCCCATTCTGAACCAATATTTCATGATTACACTACTCTTCGTCTCTCTTTTGTGTTTTGATGAAAGCTTATTAGTTTCGTCATGTTCGTTAAGTTTCTAACTAACCTCGTTAGTTTTGGGACCTAACTGACTAACGGAGAAACTGAAGAGGACAAAATGGTCATTTGACTAGTTGTCCCGCGCGGGACAAACGTGTCTCGCGCGAGACAACCCCTCTGCAGGATATGCAGAAGCACTGTCCTTCTCCGTTTCAACCTCTTTTCTTGATAAATATCATCCAATCCGGGTATCCAATGATTGTGGAGTTCCAGAACCTTCCTTGGGAGGAATCCCAATCCACCTTTACCTCTTAAAACCCCTATAAATACCTGATGACTTTTAGTATTTCGGATCCCCAATTCACGACGGTCAATCCCCAAAAATTTACTGGTTTCTCTCCTTGAAAGATTCTTGTAAATCACTCATAAACAAACACCTAAATTCGTCGTTGATCAACGAACAAGCCTAGAATCGAGGCGGAACTCTATCCAAATCATTTCTCGACCAAGAAGACTCCTAAGAACCACGTTCTAAACCAAATACTCCCTAAACACAAGGTAAACTCCTTCATTTTTTCTTCTTCTTAATCCCTCTAATTGATTTTAAGAGTAGTGTAATCCCATCAAAATGATTAGCCTAGACTCACTTTAATTCATGGAGGTGATCTCGAAGCATGCAATCCGACATTCCTAATTAAGAAATTAATTAGGGTTTGCTTGTTCTTCTTTAATTATATATTGTTTGATCGATAATACTCAATTGGCAAGACCGATCTCCGGATTGGGTGAAATGGGTGCTCCTCAACCTTCCCATTCCATAACTTAACACCCGAACCTTCGAATCTCTTTAAACTAGCAAAAAAGTTTTTCTTATTGTTTTTCTAAATAAATAATAAGTGGCGACACTGTTATTCAATAAAAATGGCAACACTACACCACTAAATTATGTATTTTTATTTTATTTTATTTTTCATTTTACATTATTATTTACCGTTACATACCGATCAATATAACTACAAATGTGTACTTTAAAAAAAGTAGTTTATGTTTTCACTTACATTTATAATTTCATCATAATAATCGTTATATATATATATATATATATATATATATATATATATATATATATATATATATATATATATATATATATATATATATATATATATATATATATATAAAGGGTCACAATTCACTTTATATCAAATTTTTAGGTACACAATTTAAGAAAAGTAGGAGAGAGAATTAGTGAAAGTAGATATTGTGAATAGAGAAAATAAAGGGTCAGTTTGATTTGGCTTATCTGAAAGTGTTTATTACTTATGACTTTCATGAGTTGTTTTTGAAGCGTTTGATTTCACTTAGGGTAAGATAAGTCATAAGTCATGTACAAGCCACTTAAAGCACATGTAAGATCAAAAGTTGTAAACACTAAGCCTAGTGCTTAATCATATTTTTCAAAAACATGTACTCCCTCCGTCCCACTATACTTGACACTTCTTTCCATTTTGGGCCGTCCCACTATACTTGACACCTTTCAAAAATAACCAAGTTTTTATATTTTTATATTCACTCTACCCCACCACTCATTCTCTCTCTTCATTTTCTACCACATATTTATTCAACCAACACTACTATTTATCCCACTCATTCTCTCTCTTCATTTTCCACCACACATTTTTTTTATTTTATTCTTTTTCCTTGGTTTTTGAACCCACCCCTTGGGTGTCAACTATAGTGGGACGGAGGGAGTAAGTCCTCTTCTTTATTGAAATTTTATATATTCAAAGA
The DNA here is from genome assembly GCA_022495995.1 of Adenophora triphylla var. japonica. Taxonomy (NCBI): domain Eukaryota; kingdom Viridiplantae; phylum Streptophyta; class Magnoliopsida; order Asterales; family Campanulaceae; genus Adenophora; species Adenophora triphylla. The sequence continues at coordinate 29,840 of JAFEMH010006622.1, forward strand.
TTACCCTTATTAATAATAGAAATAAAAACAAAAAGTAATAATAATAATAATAATAATGAGTAATAATAATTCTTATATAAATAATATTAATAATAATATTAAATAATAATAAAAATATTAAATAATAATAATAATAAAATAAAATAATAATAAAATAATAACAATAATAATAATAAATAATAAAAATAAAATAATAATAATAATAATAATAATAATCATAATTATTATTATTATTATTATTATTATTATTATTATTATTATTATTATTATTATTATTATTATTATTATTATTATTATTATTATTATTATTATTATTATTATTATTATTATTATTATTATTATTATTATTATTATTATTATTGTTATTATCATTATTATTAATTCAATCAGCACTTTTTTAGCTTATTATTCAAACAGTCATACTGACTTATGACAGCTCATCAGCATTTCAAAAAAATTAAATCAAACAGCATCATTCATCAGCTCATTAGTCATAAGTTATCAATCATAAGTCATAAATCATCAGCACATATCAATAAGCTAAATCAAATGGGTCCAAAGTAGTAGAGAAAATGAGTGGTGGGAAAAAGAATTTGATTGTATTGCGAGTATGCAAACTTTTTATTTTGAATTGTATCAACTATCAAGTGAACTAGAACGAAACAAAGAGGAAATTGACATAGAGAGTATATAATAGAAACAATGATGTCACCGTCCATAGGGATACAACTAGTTTACAGTATTTTAAAGGGCAAATCAATAACTATATAATGGCTGAAGCGATTAGGCACTATTTTCTAAAATGACAAAAAGAGCGGGAAAACTACTTTCTAAATCTAGACACAAATTAAGACTTTATTAAGACTTTACTGTTCTAACTACTAATAATTACTAAACATCATTCTCTATGTATTTTTGTTGTATGGTTTCTCGAATTTCAAGACTTTTTAAATACTCAAATAGGTCTGGTCCAGCGTACAAGACAAGCTGGGGTCCTTTCGTATTCAGCCTTTACTTCTCGATCTCTCTTCTCCCTCATCCAGCCTCACTGCCAAATCGCCCCTCTTCCCCCAAAACATCCAGGTTGGTTCCAGCGCCCCCTCTCTATGCTTCCATTGTCTCCGCCATTTCACAACGCCTCCTCCTCTCCCTCATTCGTACGCACTCTCTCCTTCTCTACAAACGCTGTCGTCGCCTCCCTCTTCCCCCTAACATCCATGCCCTCTGGCCTCTGCTAAAAACGCCGCCGTCAGCTCTCTCTTCCTCTTTGATTGTTGCCGCCCCCTCTTTATTGATCCATTGTCGCCGCCTGTATGTCTCTTCTCTCTTCTCTCTTAAAATCAGAGGCCAGTTTCTGGAATTCTTCCATGGATGAATTTGTGTTATTAGATAGTGACAATCTGTGTTAGGTTTTTGACAAGTGGATTCTTGGTCGTGATTCATAATTTCTTCATCTCTGCAATTATCTGCTGTTGGATTGTCCCTGTAATTGCTGCTGCTTCTTCTTCTTCTGTTAATACAATTTAGATCTTTCCAACATCAGTTATGCTTCTGTTTCTGATCTGTTTAGTATTGTCTTCCTAAGCCATGGACTAAAATCTTCTTACGCATTTGAATTTTGTTCAAAATTTTCGGGTTATCTTCTTAACAATTTCAATTGATTCTCTCTTTGTTAGTGTTGTCTTTGATGTGTTTGTTACAGATCTTAGGTCGAGCTGTTTAAATGAAGAATTGATCAGCTAATCAGCAGGTTTCTTCTTTCAGATTCCTGTTATTTTGTTGGTTTCATCTTCTGATTTAGCCTTGCTTATGCAGTCACTCTCAAGCTTTCTATGGAACTTTCATTTTGGGACGGATTAAGTATCAATTTTTTTTTTTGAGTGGATGTATATATATGTAGTGCATGCAAAAGGCATTGTTTTCAGCCATTTCATAACATTCTTGGATCTGATACATTACTCCCTTCAAAAGGTGATTAAAAATATTTCTTTATACTTATTTTTTCTTCCCTCCGTCCCATAATATTAGTCCTATTTGATTATTCAAACATTTGAACGGCTCATTTTCATTTCCATCGCTAGCCTTAATGATCTTTACTTAGGTCAAGCTGTTTAAATGAAGAATTGATCAGCTAATTAGCAGGTTTGTTCTTTCAGATTTCTATTATTTTGTTGGTTTCATCTTCTGATTTAGCCTTGCTTATGCAGTCACTCTCCAGCTTTCTATGGAACTTTCATTTTGGGACGGAGTAAGTATCAATTTTTTTTTTTTTTTGAGTGGATGTATATATATGTAGTGCATGCAAAAGGCATTGTTTTCAGCCAGTTCATAACATTATTGGATCTGATACATTACTCCCTTCAGAAGGTGATTAAAAATTTCTCTGTATACTTATTTTTTCTTCCCTCCGTCCCATAATGATAGTCCTATTTGACTATTCAAACATTTTAACGACTCATTTTCATTTCCATCACTAGCCTTAACGATCTTTACTTATTACCCCATTACTCCTACCTTGTAAAAATGCCACTGTCATACGGGTTTCTTAGACTTTTTCAAAAATGTCTTCTTTCAGTAATTCGTATTCCGTAGTCAGTCTCGTTTACACTAATGCTTAGTATGGAAGAAGCAGGTGTTGATGGTGCACTAATTGTGCAGCCCATCAATCACCAGTTTAATTATTCCTTGGTGTCAGACGTCATTAGCACTGTATACTTATAATTTTATAATTTTTTTTATTTGTTGTTGCAGGTTCAAGGGGAAGGATCACATGGTACAAGGACATATAAATGTAGTTTGTGCAAGAAAAGTGGAAATAACAAGAGGGGATGTCCATTGGGTAAAGAACAAGATGGTATTGAGGTAAAAAAATTTGGGACGGAGTAAGTATCAATTTTTTTATTTTTTTTTGAGTAGATGCATATCTAGTGCATGCAAAAGGCATTGTTTTCAGCCAGTTCATAATATTCTTGGATCTGATACATTACTCCCTTCAGAAGGTGATTAAAAATATCTATGTATACTTATTTTTTCTGCCCTCCATCTCATAATGATAGTCCTATTTGACTATTCAAACATTTTAACGGCTCATTTTCATTTCCATCGCTAGCCTTAATGATCTTTACTTATTACCCCATTACTCCTACCTTGTAAAAATGCCACTGTCATACGGGTTTCTTAGTTTTATCAAAAATGTCTTCTTTCAGTAATCCGTATTCCGTAGTCAGTCTCCTTTACACTATGCTTAGTATGGAAGAAGCAGGTGTTGATGGTGCACTAATTGTGCAGCCCATCAATCACCAGTTTAATTATTCCTTGGTGCCAGACGTCATTAGCACTGTATACTTATAATTTTTTTTATTTGTTGTTGCAGGTTCAAGGGGAAGGATCACATGGGACAAGGCCATATATATGTAGTTTGTGCAAGAAAAGTGGACATAACAAGAGGGGATGTCCATTGGGTAAAGAACAAGATGGTATTGAGGTAAAAATTTTAATTGATGTTATAATGTGTTGGTATCTTAACTGTATTCTTATTTATAATTTTTTATTTTATTTGTTGTTGCAGGTTCAAGTGGAAGGATCACATGGTACAAGGCCAAAAAAATGTAGTTTGTGCAAGAAAAGTGGACATAACAAGTGGGGATGTCATTTGGTTAAAAAAAATGTTCCAGTGATTCCTGAATATGAGTTTTTAGCTACTGAGTGTGATATGTTATTAAAAGATTTGTCTCATGCTTTAAATGATGAAGAGGGAAATACAATTGTGGCTGCAAATGAGGTTTTAAAGAGACTCCACTTGTACTATATTTTATTGTCAATACGTTTAGTATTTATGCACTAATGTTGTGTCTTTATTAGGTACTTAATGAAACTGTTGTTGAAGGTGAAGCATAAGGCAGTCCACCTCCTGGGGGCAAAAATTGTATAATATTGCCCAAGTTGAAGGTTTTACATCACAGAAAGAATGCACATGAAGGAAATCAACAACAACCACTTCAACAACAACCACTTCAACGCCCAAGAGTTAGAAGGTCTGCAAGAATTCAATGGAATCAATGGATAAAACCTAAGAAGATTGACACAAGCATCATAGATTTGACAGAAGACTAATTTCACCAACTGTTGCATTTTGGTTGTAAAAAACTTAACTTTGGTCTTTTGTGTGTTGGTAATGCCATATTATGACAATTTAAGTGGCATGGATATCATTTGAGATGTCTTTTGATAGTTTGGACATATGTATGCACATTTGAGATTATGGTACTCACTTTTGGTAGATTGGATCAATGGTTATGAAAATTGATTGACCAATGGTGGTTTACTTATATATTCATTCATAGCAAAATTACAGGTTACAATCAAATACTCTAAGTACTATGTTGAACCTATACTACCAGTTATATCTATCCTCTAAAACACCCATTTCATTCACTACTCTGTTTTAGCCATTGTGGCATACATATTCAGACTCCAAAATACCATCTCCAATAATAGCCATTCAAAAACCCACTGCTACCCTTTAATCCAAAAATACACCCATGACAGACCAAGCAAGCAAGCTAAAACACTAAATTTGAAGAAGGGAAGATGAAGATTTAGGTTTGATTGAAATTGGGGATAAAAGGGAAGATGAAGTTAAGATTTATAATGAAGAAGTCAGCCCAAATTGCACGTGAATGACCCGTGCCAAGTCTCTCTCCATGGAAATGACGAAAATACCCCTTCAGTTAGTCACGTGAAACACACATGAACCATGGTTCGTTAGTTTTCTAACGAGCAATCCAAAAATATACCCAATTGTAACAAAATGACAAACTCAATAACCAAATTGCCACAAATGCAAATTCGATAACCAATTGAAACATCTCGACAAACTCAGGTAACTAAAATGCAATTAACCCTTTTTTCACTTTTATGTTAATAAAAAAATTGAATTTCTTTGGTTGGTTAACAAAAATTTTAAAAAGTGTTCTTTTCGTGTATTTAACACACGGGTGACATACTAGTTACAAATAAGGATGCAAATTTTGGGGGGTGTTTGGACTGAAGGGTTCGATGTTTCATTTTTAATCGGGGGATACTTTAGTAATTTCGTACTCATTTTTATACTATGTTTTTTTATTTTAACCCTCCAAATTTCAGATTCATTCAAAAAAAAAAAAAACCATTTCTCCATTGTTCACCCCATCACTAGGGCTGAACAAAAAAATTGACGGATCGGACCGATAGAATCGGACCAGACTAATGAAAATCGGACCAATCCAATAGAATTGGTTTTGTTCTGGTCCCAAATTTATATGAAACCGATTATTTGGGTTGATCCTGGCTTTTTAAAAAATATATATGGTCTTGGACCGAACCCGGACCGGACCGATTATGTATATATTATGAATAATATATAAATAAATAAATATATATATATATATATTTATATATATTTATATATTTATTTATTCATAATTTCAAATTCCTAATTTTCAAAAAAAAATAAAATAATCTTGCTCTGACCTTATCTATCCAGCGACATTACAAGTTTACAAAAACCCTAACCCTATCATATCTCTTTCATTTTCGCCGTTTGGTTTTCTATCCCTCTCTCTCTACGCTTTTTCCCTCTCTCGTCTTTCTCTCATCTCAATTCTCAACCCTAGAAATCAAATTGATTTTCCATGGCGGAGCCCTGATTTCGACTCAGCTGTCCAACTACAACACCACCATCGATCTCTACCGACGGCGCAGCTGTAACGGAAGTAATTAATCTACGACGCAGATCTGTTTTTTCGTGCGAGATTGCAGAACATCATTACTTTGTTATTTTGCCTCTCAAATCTCCAATAAAAGGTAATAATTTAATGAGATTTTGATGTTATTTTTCAGTCTCTACCTCCAATCTACTCGTATTTTCAATTTTCTTACAATTTTGCATCTGAATTTAGTTATTAGGGTCTGAATCATGTTATGTTTTTCTCTTTTGTTTATGTAATGTAATCGTCAATCGTCCTATATTTTTTATTTGAACTTTGTTCCTTTATTTCAGTTAATTTGCTGTATGTCTGAATATTTTTATTTGAACTTTGTTTATGTAATCGTCCTATAATTTGGTTTCATGAAAAAAATAGTTGTTGCATGTTTTATCTTTAGAAAAAATATATAATAGTGTAACTTGTGGAACCGATGAAATCGAACATGAACCTAATGTTTTTTTTGAAATTTTGATAAAATCCGGATCAATTCGGGACCATGAACACCCTTACCATCACCACCACCACTCCCAATAACACCACCGTTACCATCAACAATGCCTTCAACCATCACACCCACCAAATCACCAACCACAGCAACATCAACAACAGCAAATGAACTTCACACAAAATTAATGCCAGAAAATTCAATCACAGCTGCTAAAAAAATCAGATGAACTTTGACCAACGTTTTTCATTGACGAGATCAAATCGTTTAAACTTAACGGAGCTAATTTGAGACACAGTGAAAAGGGATCTGTTGAGGATCATGAGTACAGTCGTTTAAGCTTCAAAACACAAAGTCAATGCTCGCATATGCAAATAATTTATGCAATCTTAACCCATGCAATTTTCTGGATTTTTGAAGCTTCTTTCAAATTTAATTGAAGAAAAGAAATTCAATTTTTTTTCCTTCTAATCTTTGAAGAATGGACCAACACAAAGAAGCTGAATTTGTGATTTGAGACCAACCTCAGGGAAATCAACAGAGGTGTGTGCTGGTGTGTTTGGAAAACGTTGAAGGTTAGTCCAACATCACCGCCATCAGAAAGGCCTTGAAGGAGACTTTAAAAGAAGGGATGGGGTGAGAGTTTTATTTGGGAAAATATTATTTAACGTATATTTGATCCCTTAATTAGCAATATTGATTTCAAATTAATCTTAATTAAGTCACATGTGGATGATACTCCCTCCGCCCCATAGAACATTACACGTTTACTATTGAGAACGAAAAATAAAGAATAATGTTATTAAAGTAGGTGTTGTGAGTGGGAGGAGAGAGAATGAGTGGAGAGAATAGTAAATTATAATGGTGTTGTGAGTATTAAAATAATGTAGGAGAGAGAATGAGTGGAGAGAATAGTGATTTAAGGTTTCCTTTTTAGGAAAGTGGGACTTTAAAGAGGGACGCCCAAAATAGCAAAATGGGTAATATTCTATGGGACGGAGGGAGTATGTGCTAATTTAATTGAGAAATTTAACTTTTCCATAAAAAAAAAACCTTTACTTGTCAATTTTAATTAACTTTGAACTTTTAATCGCAAATAAATGAAACATCCTGCATTGTAAATACTCCAAACTTTGGACCAATTTGCCCTATTTTAAATGGAGTATTTGCTCAATTACAGCGAGTGTACAGTTGGGGTTGGTCAAATCAATTACAGCGAGTGTACAGTTGGGGTTGGTCACGGTAGAGCTGTCAATTCGAAAATATGAAATAGGTCGAAATAAAATTATGTTATACCACGACAAAAAGGGAACAAGACAGAATGAGACAAAACGGAACGAGACAAAAATACTCCATCCCATTCCGTTCCATTTGCGGGACTCCGGATCCCGCAAAACCCATACGAGGGATGAGTATTTTTCAAGTGCTACAAATTTGTGTTCTGGTGATAGCCCTCAAATGAAAGCAATCTATTAACCATGATCAATTTGAGAAGCTCAAATAGACGAAAGTAGGACAAGTAACATGTAAAACTCAAAGAATTGATAAGCTCATCAACAGATTACATAGCAATTCATCAATAATAGAAGAAAGGCCCTTCAATGTTTTGTATATTTTCGCCAGTTTTTCATGAAATTGTCGTTGCATGCAAAATGAAATGTACGATTTTTAATTTCGATCCAACTGCAGGCCACCTCTTTTTTTACTCCCTGACGTTTCATTATTGCTCTAACGTTTGCTGAATTTTTCCACATGCCTCTTACAGCAGTATATATTTGACTGAAACATAGACACTCTCACATTAAGAGGAAATACTGAAATCAGAGAGATATATTCCCTCCGTCCCATTCGACTTAGGACGTTTTGCCATTTTGGGCGTCCCACTCGACTTAGGACGACCCAAAATGGAAAGTTTATATTACTTTTATATTAAATGGGACCCACTTGTCATACTCACAACAATAATCCCATCACTATTTATCCCACTCATTCTCTCTCCTATTTAATTTTTCACACTCACAACACATCCTCCACTCATTCTCTCTCCTAATATTATAATTGTATTCCTTAATCTCCGTGTCGAAAGTGAATGTCCTAAGTCGAATGGGACGGAGGGAGTATAGGACTTAATGAAATTCATATTGATAACACTGAAATCAGATAAATATACAGTGCCGAAATATGCGGGACTAATCATCTCGACGGCTGTAATCAATCAATGGCCATACCAATAGCCGCTTACAGTCAGACAAACAGTAAATACTCAGCTGCCCATTTACATTTACAGCTTCTCTCTCTCTCAATTACTTTACTCCAAAAATTCCTCTCTCTAAAACACACCAACTTTCTCTCTCATCAAACCCATGACCATGAGTTTGATACTTGCCCACTAATCTTCCATTCTCGCTCCAGGTATTATTCCCTTGAATTTATAACATTTTTAGTGTAGTTTTATCTTGTTAGTAGCATATAAACAATTAATGGTTTAGTATTTAATTTTTTTGGCGATGTTCTTGTCAATGAATTCATGTGCTTGTGTTCATCTATGTAGATTAGATGAAAATGTTTTTTTAATGGTCTGTTTTGTTTATTAACTTTCCCTATTTTTTGTGTTGGGTTTCTGTTTAGAGTGGCAAATTTGGAAACTTTTGGGGGAATTTTTGAGGGTTTTGGTCGAAGTTTCCAGAAATGGAAGAATCTCAAGAAAATTTTGAGGAAAGCCTAGTTGAGGCGGCTGCAGCGGCGGCGGTCGAGAGTGAGGTTAGGGGTTCTGATTCTGAAAGCCAAAAGGGTGTTATTAGGGAAGAACATGATGGTTTGTTGAAGGGTTCTGTTTCTGAAACCCAAAAGGGAGATATGAAGGAAGAACATGATGGTTTTGTTGTGGGGTCTGATAGAAAGGATTTTGAGGGCTTTGATGGAAAGGATGGACAGATGAATGGTGAGATTGATAGCTCTGATGTTCCTGTTGTTGTGGATGTTACAAAAAATGTTCTTCAGACTGAAGTTGTGTTGGTCGAGGAAAACGAAGAAGGTCTAGATATGAATGGTTTGAAGGGTGGTAAAGAGGCCGAGAAGGAGAATTATAGTTCTGATGGCCATGTTGTGGAGACTGAAATTGTATCAGCTGAAGAAAAGCGAGGAATAGTTCAAGATATAGATGTTTTTGAAGGTGTGAAAAAGGCAGAAAAGGATGGTAAAGAGGCCGAGAAGGAGAATGATAGTTCTGATGGCCATGTTGTGGAGACTGAAATTGTATCAGCTGAAGAAAAGCTAGAAATAGTTCAAGATATAGATGTTTTTGAAGGTGTGATAAAGGCAGAAAAGGGGATTGTTAATGATGATGTTCCTGCTGTTGTTACTGAAAATTTCACTGAGAGTGAAGTGGTATTGGTTGAGGAGAAGGAAGAAATTGAAGATATCGATGGTTTAGAAGTTGTCAAAGAGCCCGAAAATGAGACAGAGTTCAGTTTGGGGGTTGATAATCTGGAAAAAAATGTGGTCCAAGAAAATAGGGTTCAAAAAGTGAGGGAATCAGCTATGAATGTCAATGATGAAAAGAGTGAAAATTCAGATGAAGAAGATGTGGGTGAAAATGATCATGAGTTTGCTGTTGGTGACTTTGTTTGGGGGAAAATAAAGAGTTACCCATGGTGGCCCGGGCAGATATATGACCCTTCGGATGCTTCAAAATATGCAGAAAAGCGCATTGTTAAGGGTTGTCTTCTGGTGGCCTACTTTGGAGATGATTCCTTTTCTTGGTGCCGAAAATCTCAGTTGAAACGATTTGCTGAAAATTTCGATGAAATGTCAAGACAAAATAATTCCAAGAATTTCCTTCATGCTGTCGCGGAGGCATTAGATGGGTTCAGTAGGGCTGTGGAGATGGAAATGAGTAGCTTGTACCTACCTTTGGAGAACCATATTTGGGATTTCAAAGCAAGGAATCGTGGGATTAAAGCGGGAGTAATTGTGCCTAGGGGAGATTATTTGAAGCTTTTCCTCACTCGTTTGGAACCGGAGACTTTGCTTGGGAATTTGAGGCATGCTGCTAAAACAGGGTTTGCAGTCAGTCCACTTGAGCTTAGGGTTTTAAGAAGCTGGTTAACTGGTTTTTATCATAGAAAAGGAAGCTATTCTTTGGCCGAATTCCATGAGCCGATACCCATTGAAGGAATGGAAGACAAGATGGGAAATGTGGCATTTGTTCCTATCCAAGGCCCTGCTGATGAAGATTGTACAGCAATTCAAACTACTTCTGAGGATAAGGTTTATCGAAGAAAATGGAAAAGTGTAATGGAAGAGGACATGGTGGGTATTGAGCTCATGCATGGTAGGGAGAGTGTGAATGAGCTGAAGTCCGACAAGAAAAAGATGAAAAGAGATTTTGGAAGTGAAAATGGTGGATCAGTGAAAAAGTTGCCGGGAAAGAGAGGGAGGAAAAGGAAGTCAGAGACGGAAACCAGGTCTCCAGAAAGTGTTCAAAATGGTGATTTGGAGAAAGGTGAAACTGATGGAAAAGAAGAAATGCTCAAGAGCTTTGCTTCGAGGGAAAGGAAAAAGAGCAAGTATTTGTTGGCTCCGTACACAACTCCAGAGGTGATTACTTCCAAGATGGGGGAGCGAATGACCAGGGTTGCTGGTCAACTTATCGGTTCAACTAAGATTCTGTCTTCCTGCAGCAGCCAATCGAACAAGAAACGTTCCAAGCAAGTTGATGATGATATAGACGTTAAGGAGGTGCTATCTGTTATCACGGATGCTGCAGTTGACCCTATGAACACAAGTGGGATGGAAAATCTTGACCAGATCACAGAGTTTGTTTCTGCCTTCCAGAGCTCCGTTTCTTCAGATGGGTCCAAGGAATTTGCAGGGAAAGATTGTAGGAAGGCAAACTTTAAGGACAGAGAAGTATCTCTTCTCATAACATTTCCACCATCATTTACTTTGCCAAAGCAAGCCAATCTCTTTGAAATATTTGGCAAGTTTGGGGAAATTAATGAAACAGAAACGGATGTGTATGCCAATTCTTTCTCTGCCCAGGTTGGATTTGTGAGAAAATCTGACGCTGAAGAAGCTTACAGGGAGTGTCTGAAGAACAGCTTTTTTGGAGAAGGTAATATTCACTATCGTCTGCTATTATATCCTAGTCGAAAAGCCTCTTATGCCGACAAGAAGACTGCCAAGAGGGAATTTATGGGTCTTGGATTGATAACAAAGAAGCTTGAAAAGTTGACTTGGGAAGTGAAGAATCTGGATGGTCAAGTGACTACAGAGATGAAAAGGAAACTTGAAGGAGAGCTGAAAGACCTCGTAGCGGAGGTTAGTAATTTACCAGAATCTTTATCATCCCCATAGTAGAATTTTATCGAGGCTCTAGGTATTATCAAATGTTTTTGTTCAAGATGGATATATTGTTAGGAGGAAGAAGGAAGAAGGAAGAAGGAAGAAGGAAGAGGTTGATTTGAAGGAGTTGGGTTAGTTAGTATACCAAATCACCGTTGGCACACACATATTTCATGCTTGCAACTACTTGATGTATGGAAACTGGCTGTTTTTTTTGTAGACAATGAAGATGTGTGTGTGTTTGTGTGTTTATACAGATAGTCTATAAAGATCACCTCCAAATAGTGACATTTTTTGCTAAGGCTGTTTGGCTTTGATTCAGTTTGGGACTGAGATGAATTGTTTCATATCCTAAAGTGAAAGATAATTAACTGTGTACTCCCTCAGTTCAATTTCAAGTTTCACCTTTTGCTAAAACGGGTGTCCCGTTAAAAGCTTCACCTTTTCTAAAATGACAAAGAATCTTTACTATTCCATCCACTCATTCTTTCTTCTATTTCACTTTTATACTCACAACATTTTTTAAATTTACTATTCCCTCCATTCATTATCTCTTCTATTTTACTTTTATACTCGCAACACTTTTTCCATTTATCTTTTTCCTTAATTTGCGTGTAACCTTCGTCATCATGAAGCTTGAAATGGGACGGGGGAGTATATGTTAATGTTATAATGGTTCATTTCATGTATCCCTGAGTTCACACATAAAATTTATATAAATAAGGAAAACGAAAATGTTAAAAGAAAATTATTTACAAGAAAAAGAAAATAATACAAGAAGACTATTTACATCACCTAAATTAACTTGTTTAATCATGACAATTTTTCGACAACGGCGTCAAAAATTTGATGGAGAAAATATCCATCTTGTAATAAAATCCTAATAAGTGCACTAGTTATTGATGTAGTAGTATGCACAATCAACGATTGAATCCATAGATAATTGGTGAAAAACAATTTGATTTAAAGCATTGCAAAAGTAACCAACAGGAAAGTAAATTAAGGGGGGTTTTGGTTTTGATTGTTTATTAATCTAACAAAACAAGAATTAATAATTAAATTAGGAAAACAATTTAAGACAAAAAAACTAACCAGAGTAAACAAGGAATTCAAGAATTGGGTTTCAAAACTATATTCACTTTATGCTATTTAATAATAAATGGATCAATCTCATTTAATGATTCATTCATTAAAGTAGGGAATGAGACGGTTAGTTGGCCATATTGTAATCTTATTACTCTCTTTATATTATTCTTTCCTTGAGTTTCGATTAATATGCAAAGAGTTTATTAAGCTCTTAAGAAAATTAGAACCTAGATTCGTTTGATTTTCACAAAGTCCTTAATTAAATCTAATCACCACAACAATAGTTTATGTATAAACCTCCACGCAAATGCAATGATTTATAACCAATTATTTAAAGAGCCAAAATTATTTTAACATAAAGTTGAAACTCTAAAACGGAATTAAAACTATTGTGATGAACAATAACTAGATATATTGAAAGAATTAAATCATATTTAGCATAGAGATTCAATAGTTACTATATACAATCCATGAATAACGGAGTTTAGCTACTTATATCTATAACAATGAAAACAAGTAATATACTTAAAAACATAAAACCTGATACTTGAATCCTTGATCTTTTAAGAAAAGATGTCAAAATAAGATAAAAAGATAATATTTGCATAAACCTAAAAGTTATTGAAGTTGTTCTATTAATACTATATTAATACTAGGGAGAAAAAGGTGTCAACTTAGGAAAATATAAGAATTATTGAAAAAAGGAAAAATTCGAGTTGATGGCCAAACATTTCCTTTAGATCCCCGAGATTTAAGAAATTTCAGAAAAGTCCTCCAATTATGCAAAATACCCAAAAAAATCCTTGAATTAATTCCCAACATGTCTCTCAATTTTTGCAAATTCCCCTAAGGTCCCTGAATATGCGGCCGCCCAAAAGGAGGTGTGCGGTCGCACAAGTGGACAAAAGTTCTCTTCTAGTTTCAATACTATTTGTGCGGGCGCAACGTGTTATGGTGTGCGGTCGCCCCTTCCCCCTTCTTCAGTATGCGCTCAGAATTTGTCAAACTTTCGGAGGAAATAACTTGTATATACGAACTTCGATTTGGACGTGCCATATATCGTTGGAAATCTCTTGTCGAGTACTATCCAACGGTATTGGTTTCTCATGGTCACATATCGTTCTGTTATTTTCATTATTTCCTCATTTTTCGCTCCGTTTTTTATCGTTTCTTTTTGTACTCTTTAATACCATAATTCATGACATTTTCCTTCTATTCCATGTACTCATAAATACTCCAAAAAGCCATTAAAACAACTAAGGTTGAGCATTAAATAAGTTTCAAAGTATGTCATTTGGATGGATAGAAACATATCCATCAATGGAAATTCTAGTAAGGAGCATTGGCAGGCAGTGAAGATGATCTTTGGGTATCTTAGGGTTACTTCTGATGTTGGTCTCATTTATTGAGGTGGTATAGAATGTGCAGTTTTGGATTTTTCTGATTCGAACTATTCTGAGGATAGTGACACAAGGAGATCTATGACCGGATATGTATTTACTCTTTGTGGGTCAGTTGCCGGTTGAAAGGCTACTCTGTAATTTATAGTGACTTTTCGACTACAGAAGCGAAGTACATGACATTGACAGAAGCTGTTAAGGAGGGAATATGGTTGAGAGGTTTGATCAACGACCTTGGGTTACATCATGATCAAGCTATTGTATATTGCGACAGTTTGAGTGCAATATGTTTAAGGATCAAGTTCATCATGAGAGGATCAAACACATTGATGTGAGGTATCATTTTCTTAGAAGTGTGAAGCGGATAAAGGTGAAGAAAGTGGGTACTGCGGACAATCCTGCTGACATGTTCACGAAATCCGTCGGTTAGCAAGTTTCAACATTGTTTGGACTTGCTAAATGTTCAGCAGAGGGAGGGTTCTGGTTATTTGATTTGGAAGCTCAAAGTCAAGATGCAAATTTGTTATGTTTAATGCCATTGGAGATTGGGACGCCAAGTCATGGATCAAGACAAACAAATAACGTAATTTCAGGATTTTGGAACAGTGCACGACATCGCATGTTAAGTGGCACAGCTGTGCGAATCAAGGCAAAAGAATGGGAGCTGCGTAATTAACTGGCACGTGCAAGATTGTGAGCGTGCCCGTGCGAAGTTAGTGAGAATGGGGGTCAACTTTAAAAGTCTCTTGCACGCCCATGCTTGAATAGGGACACGTTCATGCCGCCGAGAAAATCAGTTGGGCCGACCCGTTCAGCATAGGATAAGGACTCCTACAGGGTTAGGATTAGAGTTGTATAAATACTCCCCTCTCCCCTAACATTGTTTCAAGTTCAATTGCTCATCTGAAAATTTAGATCTAGGGTTTGCACAGTCAAAAATTTTGATCAAAATTTGTTTACTAGATTTGAGATTGTAATCGTTGATTTCCAAGTGATAATAATATTCTCTCACTCTGCTCATTAATGTAGACAAGTTGTGAACCACGTATATTTTGTGTTCGTATGATTGGTATATTTCAAAAACCGTGAACCGCCGGTTTTATGCTCGGCCGAGTCATGAGGGTTGCTCGGTCGAACAAGACATTTTCCAGTAAGTCTTTACCATTTAACGGTCATGCTCGGCCGAGTCATATGAGTTGCTCAGCCGAGGGGGTCATTTTCCAGTGTATTTAACGGGTCATGCCTCATGCTCGGCCGAGTCATATGAGTTGCTCGACAGAGCAGAACGCCAGAAATTAAAAAAAAAAGGTATGCTCGACCGAGCAACACCAAAGACTCGGCCGAGCAGATTCAAATCGGATAAACCGGAGGTTAACCGAAAAACCGTTAAAACCGTATAACCGTCAAACCGTAATTGGTCTGGCCGGTTATCCGGTTCGATTTCGGTTGAGGGATTTCGAGGTTGAAAACCGGCGGTTTCAACCGGTAACAGAAAAAAAGGTATGCTCGACCGAGCAACACCAAAGACTCGGCCGAGCAGATTCAAATCGGATAAACCGGAGGTTAACCGAAAAACCGTTAAAACCGTATAACCATCAAACCGTAATTGGTCTGGCCGATTATCCGGTTCGATTTCGATTGAGGGATTTCGAGGTTGAAAACCGGCGGTTTCAATCGGTAACAGAAACCGGTCACGTCTAGTTTTGACCATATATCCGGTTTAAAATGAAGATCAAATTGTTTTAAAAAATGGACATTTACCAAATGTTACTTTTGAAAGATTGATATTACAAAAAAAAAAATCATACAAGTTAGATATTACAAAAAAAAAATTAAATATTACAAAAAACTATTTATTTTTTTTGCATTTATATATCAAATAACTGATCAGTTGTTTTAACTGAAAAGGTAAAAAAAAATTAGTTTTTTGTAATATCACAACTTACATATTTTTTTAAAAAAATAACATTTTTTTTAAGATATTTTTTTAAAAAAATAACATTTTTTTAAGGTAATTTTTGATAAAAACTCAAAAAAAATGAAGGTCAATTGATTTGGAAAACCTTTTCTCGGTTTCGATACACAGGTAGAATAAGTTAACCTATACTCCCTCCGTCCCCGGAAATGGTTCACCATTTTTGGCTCGGCATGCAAATTAAAAAAATAGGTGGAAAGAAAAAATGTTGTGAGTGTAATTTAAAAATAGGAGAGAGAATTAGTGGAGGAAATAGTAAATTTAAAAAGTGTTATGAGTGTAATAGTGAATTAGGAAAGAGAATGAGTGGAGAAAATAGTGAGTGGATATAATAGAATATTAATAAAAAATTTCCATTTTAGGAAATGTGAAGCTTCAAATGGGACGCCATTTTGGGCAAAAGGTGAAGCATTTTCGGGAACGGAGGGAGTATTCCATTAGTTTCAATAAAAATATTTTTTCATTTTTTATGATATCTTTTTTTAATTTCCTAATAATAATAATGTCATTAAAAAAAATATAACATACTCCCTCCGTCCCAGCGAAAGAGCCATTTATTTCCTTTTTGGGCGTCCCATTTAAAAAGCCACTTTCCCAAAAAGGAAACCTTAAATCACTATTCTCTCCACTCATTCTCTCTCCTACTTTACTTTTACACTCACAACATTATCTTTCTTACATCACCTCCCACTCATTCTCTCTCCTATTTAATTTTTCATACTCACAACATTTAAACTTTTTCTCTTTCCTACATCACATTTCTTATTTTGCGTGTCGGACAAATTTACCGACTCTTTCGCTGGGACGGAGGGAGTATAAAATAACATCTATGAAAATGTCAACCTGTGAAATGAGATACTAGATCTTAATAGAAAGATAAAAGAACAAGTTTTGGGAGAAACTAGTTTCTCCATAAATTATAAAAAGTCTATTTTTTTTCTACTGACAAGCAAGTAGTTAGTGAATATTTAGGAACAGTTTATAAAACAGGACTTTTTATAACTTAAGGAGAAACTAGTTTCCCCAAAATCTTGTGAAGTGAAGATAAAAAAAAAAGTTATAAGTGACTTTCAAGTTAAACTTAACGTGTAAAAGCTTCAAGTGTAAAATAAAACATTGTAGGCCATCCATTTTCCAGGATAACAGAACAGATTAATTTCCAGAATTACCCTTCCCAGTAAAAGAAACCCTACCAAAACCCAAATGATCAACCTGGTACAATTCCAACCATTCCTTCTCAGCCTCATGCCTTGCATCTTCAAATGTCACTATTCCCGACATACCCTCCTCTTTCCTCCAAATTCCATCACCGTCCCTATTCATCTCCCCACACCCTGAATCATGATCAATCTCTTTACACGATTTCCTCTTCAATTTATTTTTCCTTAACCCCAAACACTTCTTTCCCATCATCCATGGCACCTTAAAAAAAGCCAAAGTCAAAATGTTGACCACCGCGCAAGGGCAGCAACATAACGCCACACAGTCGGCGATCAACACCCCGGCGTACGATCGGCATGACTTCCCTGAGCACTCAATCGTATGTCCGCCACCGTCGTCTTCAACCGGAAACCTTTTATTATTCTTCGCTCTCTGAATCGTCTGACCACCACCGCCGCCGCCGACGATTCTACGTTGAATTTGATGATCAGGTTGCGGATTATCATTTTCCTCCATTAAAGATGCAGCAAATGAATCTCCACATTTAAAATTTGGGGAGAATCGAATTGTTCTTCAGAAAACGATGGATCACTGTTAAATGATCATTGGTGTGGGGAAAATGGGTTGAGATTGAGAGAGTTTATATCAATAACAGGAAAAATTTGGGGAACTTATTTTTTGTCTTTCATGCATTGATTATTGAATTTCAAAAGGGGTGCAGTTGTCCATGTATTTTAATAACGCACGAGTTAAAGAACTACCCAAATGGAACTAACTTTGCTTCCACGCGTCCGAACATAGGTTGTTACTCAAGCTCCAGTTTTTTTTTAATCTTATAATTTAGAAACTAGTTTAACCCCCGTGCGATTCACGGGACAGTTAATAACAAATAACTTATCGAAATCCAAATGAATACAAAAGGAAATAGAAATGTTTGTATACATTGTAAAAAATTTATTTGAAACATATATTGTGAGTAAAAATATCAGATTGAAGGTCACTAAAATAAATATAGTGTTACATCGTGCGTTGCACGGGTAGTTATTGATGCACATCTTTAAATAAAATGACTAAATGAGACAAACATCTTTATACATTGTGAAACACATCTTTAAAAGACAACTTTATCGATACAACTGTCGAAATGGAAAGGAAGATCATCATTGCATATCAATATCTTCGAACCATCGAGATTGTGAACTCTCAATAATGCAAAATATAATTGAGAATTTCAAAATACATAGTATCTATTTGAAAAAAAGCCCAACAAAAGATAAATATCTACCTTGACTTTTATTAATAGGCATAACATAAGAGGAAAAAAATAATACAAATATCGTGAAATGAAAAATAAATTATCGTACACTTTAAAATATTTATTACAGACAATTATGAGACATTAAATAATGAATAAGTTATTCACCCAATAACTAAATAGAACCCCAAATTCAAATTCATCATCCCCTATATGAGCAATCCATAAATTCTCTCTTCTATCAATTATTTTAACTGATCTTCATTTTTTTTTATATTATTAGACATACATAATAAAACTGGGAGTTTTATAGATAACGAAAATTAACAAATAAATTTAAAAATTGATTATTATTATTATTGTGTATTAGTTTTGTAAAATAAATCTAAATTTTTAAATAAACATTGTAAATATATAAATTATATATATATATATATATAAACAGAGCCAACAACGCAAGGGGGTAAATTAACCCTCCTCCCCCGTAAAATTCTACATATATCCAATTATTTTTTTATTATTATTTGAACCGATATCCCATTTTTTTAATGTTTACAACAAATAATACTTTGAGAAAATGCTTCTGAGTTACCCAAACTGTATGCTCAAAAGACGACATTTAAATAAAACAAACAGAAAAGCGAGTTGTTTTATATATTGTGAAAACATTCTTGAATACTATATTGTTAGTACAAACATCAAAGTGGTAAGTATTATCATCATTACATATCAATATTTAAAATAATTTACCTTTTAACTCTGGATGTAGCGACATATAATTCTTCATGGCAAAATTTTGATTTTTTCAAAATAAAAACTAATTATTTATAAAAAAAAATATAACTCATTCTAGGATGAAGGGAGCTATAAAATTATTTAAATTGCAAAGTAGATGAAACATTGATTAGTATAAAGAGCAACTATAGAGACAACATTTACTACTCAATATATCTTAAAATGAACGAATGACCCATTTTAAATATATAGATGGAGACTTAAAAAATTGAGACCAAGGTTTTAGTAAAATGAGTACATACACCATTTCCTACCCACGTTAAAAAAAATCAAAAAAATAAAATGAATTGAAATAATAATTTCTTTATCTAAAAATATTATTTATTTTCTTAACTAATTTTTTCTTTTTTTCAATCAAATTAATTCATATAATATAAATACACAATTTTTTGAGACGAATAGAAAAATCGACAACTTTATTAATACTTTATTTACTATGCTTCAAAAATTTATTTAAAAAAAATAAAAAATTGTTTGATATATCGAATTAAAATAAACAAAATAACCATATTACCCCATCCCACCTATTAAATGGAAACCAAAATCCATATTCCATATTCCATATATATATATATATATATATATATATATATATATATATATATATATATATATATATATAGATTATTATTATATTAACTAACCCTATATACTTTATAAATACACAATGATTTTGTTTAAAAAAAATTCAACACCATCCCAACTCATCATCCTATACCCCACCACTTTTACTTTATTTTAGATTCTTTATTTTTATAATCAATAAAATTATTATTATTATTGAACATACCAAAAGTGTCGAGTTGGGCCAAACGAGTAAAGTCCAATTACAGACAGCCTTGGTCTCCACATTCCCTATAAGGCTGGTCCAATCAAAACAAGGCCCAAAGCCCATCTCAAGTATCAGTCGACTAAGCCCACGGTCCGACCTACCAGGTCCCGACCTAACTTAGTCCGACCTCATGATCCATATTACAATTCGGGTACGAACCATGCCCTACCCGACAGTCAGGTCGACCATTCCACGAGTGGCGACCTCGACCTAAATCAACAAGTGACGACTTAACACTTGCCGGCTTATTTGGTTGAACAATCCTCATAACCACATCCCTACAAATCAGGGACCGTTATGGACATGTTCCCACGTCCAAGTAACTGCCGCTACAATCTCGGAGCACATGTCGCCTCCCCAAAAATACACTACTCTTTTCTATAAATACTTCATCACTACCAAACGGGGAGGGGTAACTGCCATTTTGTATTCTGAGTTCATTATTCAATACATTTTGAGCTTTATACAACTGTTATCTTACTCTCACGCCCGAGCGTCTTCGCCGGAGACACATCCGGCTAGTCGTGGGTTCTGTTTTCAGGTCAAGAAGCCAGGTGATCAGTCCTGCCACGTGGAGGAAGATTGATAAGCACATTTCCTGCAGCATCAGTTTGGTTCCATTGCCGGGAACGTGCTTTAAACTTGACCTCGAAAACTCCATCAACCTGCAACAATGGTGACTTCAGAAGGACACGTATCCGAGGCTTCACTTGGGCATGACGAAGTAAACAACAACAACATGAACGCAAATGCTGAAAACTTGAACTTGCCTCCTCCCCCACCAAATCGTCCTCATGGTAGAGCCACACGCTCTACTAGTGTCGTTGACGGCAGGGGATTGCCTGACACAAGGAGAGGGAAAAGGCATATGGATGGGCAAGAAGTTCCACCTCCTCCAAAGCGTCCAAATGCTCAGGTGAATGTTGGAAACAGGGCAGGTCCCTCCACCAACCCCATGAGCAAGAAGGAGATGATGTTGGAACGAGCCCAGATTCTGGCCGACTTGATAGCCATGGAGGAGGCAGAACAGGCCGACATACGCTCTGAGAGAGTGGCACCTACTCAGGTTTCTAATGGGCAGCAAGCCAGGAGTTTGAGGCCAAACGAAGGTGTGGGGCAGAATGGTGAAAACAGGATAATTCAACGAGCTCCTACAGTCGTTCATGTGCCCAGTAACGACCTAAGGGCTAGCCTCAACAGAAACAGGGAGCAGGAGGCTCAATCTGATTTGAGGACTCAGTTAACAGCCAACAGAAACAGGCATATTTCTCCAGCACGGACACAGAGATCAGGGTCCCATAGAGACAGGAACGGGCGCAGGTCGCCTATAAGACAGGAGAGGCGCAGGTCGCCACATGGAGATAACAGGCGCAGGTCGCCGTCAGGCTTGAGAGGCGCAGTCGCCTCAAAGAAGTAACAGACATAGATCTCCAATAAGATCAGAAAGGACCAATTCCCATAAAGACAGGAGGAGTAGACAGATGACTCCCCCCAGAAGTGAGGGCCAGAGGTCAAATGCTGCCCCCCCTCCAGGAGATGAAAGACCCGATGCCAGAGAATGGTTGTTGATGAAAAAGAAGTTTGAGCAATGGGAGGAGGAGAAGAAAAAGGATGCTGGAAAGGTCGAACGAATTGACTTTGCTCTTCGACCACTTTCCAAGGAACTGAGAGATAGTCGACCTCCCCCTAGTTTCAGGTTGCCCCTTCTAGAGAAGTATTCTGGTTCCACCAATGCAAGAAGCCACATAGCACACTTGGAGGCCACGATGTGTTTTGTCGCCAATGAAGACGACAATATGTGCAAAGCCCTCGTAAGTACCTCACAGGAGCAGCTTTGACATGGTTTAATGGTTTGGCGGCCGTAGCATAACCACTTGGACATGCTTCGAGGACCAAGTTCCTAGATCGCTTCGACCGCCGGAGCTCGGAAAGTGACGGTGATCGATTTAAACAACTTGCGCAGCCAAAAACGAAAGCTCCATGAGCTACTTCACCAAGTTCAAAGAAATGGTCGACAAGATTGAAGAGGACATCACCGACAGGGAGGTGATCAATTGCTTCCGAAGTGGTATTTCCTCGAAGACATGGACTACGAGCTCACAAGCCGAACGGTCACAACTCGACAGAGTTGTTTGAAAAGGTGTATAATGTCGCTCCGTCGAGGAAAGGAAAGAAAAGAAGAAGGAAAGAGCCCCAAGGTTGAAGTCACCGATGATAAAAAGGACTCCAACAAGAATGGAGGGAACAATAAAAATGGAAAGAATGTAACTAGGGCAACAGAGAAGGTGCCCGAAGCTTTCACTCCTCACGGTGAGTCGAACCGAGATTTTGAATGCCGTCGAACCGGCTCCTCCAAATTCCAATGAATCCAGCAACAAGTTTAGGAGGGACAACGGCAAGTACTGCGACTACCACAAAGACACCGGTCATCTCACGTAAGATTGCTTGGGATTAAAGCGTATCATCCGAGAATGGTCGACTGTGGGAGACTCGGCTTATGTGAAGAGACCTCAAGCCGGGAGGAGGTGAGCAGCCACAGTGGGCAACAAGGACCTAGGCAGCCTAGACCGAACTCCGGGGGTCATCATCGAACAAGCGAGCAACACGGCCATCAAGCACAAGATATTCCAACTCAATAAGGCCCCACATGTGCCTCCAAGGAGAGAAGTAAGAGATGAAGCGATCAGCTTCTACCCCCATGAATTGGCAACTAATATGGCGGCTAGGGAGCAAGTTCTCGTCATCCCAGGTCTCATTGATGGATGTACGACGAGTAGACTCTTAGTCGACACGGGGGCCTGCAAGGATATTTTGTTTTACAAAACTTTCAAGGAGATGGGTCTTAATGATGAACAGTTGGAGAGATATGATGGCAGGTTGGAGGGCTTCACCAACCACCGAGTTGATGCTAAAGGCCAGATAGTGCTCGACGTCGACCTAGGCCAGCACCCCCTCAGGGTTGTCTCGAAGGTACAATTTATCGTAATTGATGTAAATAGTGACTATGCCGCCATACTTGGAATTCCTGGACAGGTCGCTCTTGGAATGGTAGCATCAATTCCTCACCAGCGAGTAAAGTTCCCCACACCTGCTGGAGTAGGTTGCGTACAAGGCACAGCTCGTGCTTATCTGGATCATGTTCTAAGAGAAAGAAAGAAAAGGGAGCTAGATTGAGGACCTGTCTATCAGGTTTAGCCAATGTTCCATCACCTTGATGTCCCAGTCAGTCACCAAAACTACCCGATTGTCAACGATCACCATGGTGGAAGAGTCGACCTATCGCTCAAATGACGAGGTCATGCATGAGTCGACACGTCACTCTGACAACACAATGGTCGATCTAGATGTAGTTATGGTCGATCAAGTCCTCATAGGCGACCTATGCCTCCAGATAGACAATAACTCGGGGGCCACTACCAGCAAGGTTGCAGACAAGCTTGATGATATGATAGCTGAGGAGGCTCCACACTTGGGAGCTGAGGAAAGACAAAAGGTCAGGGAAATCATAGTGGAGACTCTACAATTCGTAGATGGACCGTAGCTAGAAGCCGTGGATGAGCTAGAGTCGTAATCACCAACCCTTCTTACCCCGACCAAAAAATTCAGATTGGGAAGCGGCTATCACCGAGGAGCGAGCGTAAATCATCGAGCTACTCAAAGAAAGTAATGATGTCTTTGCATGGAGGGTAGAAGACATGAGGGGAATCAAGGAGGAGGTCGCTGTTCACAGACTGGAAGTCAACCCGACCATAAAGCCTAGACCCCAAAAATTGAGAAGCTTTGCTCGCGACAAAGAAGAGGCCATAAAAACCGAGGTACAAAACTTTTGAGTGCAGGGATAATCAAAGAGGCCACTCATACAACGTGGTTGGCCAACGTGGTCATGGTGAAGAAATCGAATGGCAAGTGGCGGATGTGTGTCGACTTCACTACTCTCAATCTAGCTTGCCCAAAGGATAGCTATCCTCTTCCTAGAATTGACAAGCTTGTTGATTCCATCGCTGGCCACTCTACTCTCGGTTTCTGGATGCTTACTCGGGATACCACCGGATAAAGATGCACAAGGATGACATTGTGAAAACGGCATTTCAAGCATTTGGAGGCATTTCTTGCTACAACATGATGCCATTTGGCTTAAAAATGCAGGAGCTACCTATCAAAGAATGGTGAACAAGGTCTTTGCCTCACAAATTGGTCGAAATATGGAGGCTTACGTTGACGACATGGTCATTAAAACTAAGACCGGGGTCACGTAGTCGACTGAAGGAGACATTCGCCAATTTGAGAGCAAACGACATGAAGCTCAACCCGGCAAGTGTGTATTTGGTGTAGGCTGGCTGGAAAGTTCTTGGGATTTATGGTATCTCAAAGAGGCATAGAAGCCAATCCGAAAAAATCAAGGCGTTAGTCGACATGAAAGCTCCCACCAGTGTCAAAGAGATGCAGCGACTTAACGGAAGGGTAGCAGCTCTTGGTCGCTTCATATCAAAGTCAGCAGAGAGGTCTCTCCCTTTCTTCAAAGCATTGAGGGGGACGAAAAATTTTGAATGGACGACCGAATGTCATTCGTCGTTTCAACAATTGAAGGATTACCTCGCTACTCCACCTTTACTAAGTAGCCCAACCACCGGTGAAACCTTATTTGTATATCTGTCTGTGGGAGACAAGTCGGTTGCAGCGGTGTTGATTAGAGAGGATGAAGGGCTTCAAAAACCAGTATATTACATCAGTAAGGCCTTATCAGATGTGGAGAGCAGATATTACAATGCTGAGAAGGTCGCTTATGCCCTAGTCGTGGCTTCAAGGAAGCTGCGAGCTTATTTTCTGGCTCATCCAATTGTGGTTCTTACAAATGCCCCCCTTAGAAAAATTCTTCACAAGCCGGAGAGTTCAGGTCGACTTCTCAATTGGTCAATTGCCCTTACTGAATTTGACATTGAGTATCGACCTCGAAAGGCGTTGAAGGCTCAAGCTCTAGCTGACTTCTTGGTCGAGCTTACGTTCACCAAGGAAGACGACGAGCAGCGAGCTCCAAAAGAAAAGGCTAAAGGAAAGGAGTCAGAGTCCCAGGTTGCCATCAGTCTACCCGACGATTGTTGGAAGGTCTATTCAGACGGATCAGCGACCAAGAATAGCAGTGGAGCTGGGATAGTGCTAATCGAGCCAGAGTCTGGAACCGTGTATGAAGAATCACTAAGGTTCAAATTTGATGCTTCCAACAACCAAGCCGAATATGAGGCTTTAATCGCAGCTATTGAGTACGCCAAGTGTTTTGGAGCCACTAAGATCATGGCCTACTGTGATTCACAACTGATAGTTAACCAAGTCAGAGGCGAGTACGAGGTACTTAGCTCCACGTTGATTAAATACTGCGACCTGGTGAAGGAGCTGATAAAGGATTTGGAATTCTGGGAGATTCAAAGGATTGGAAGAGAGGACAACGAGCTAGCCGATCTCCTCTCAAAATTAGCTACCTCAGATGAGCCACATGATTGAACCTATCTCCTTCCTCGAAAGTCCAGCCTATGAAAGAGTAAAAATTCATTGCATAGATGATCCCTCAAGAAATTGGGCTCAGGAGAAGTGTTGGATCGAGGAAATGAAAGCATACTTAGAAAATGGAGAGCTGCCAGATGACGAGAAGAAGGCTCGAGCTATCAAAAAGAAAGCTCCAAGGTATGTCATTCAAGGAGGCGACCTATTCAGAAGATCTTATACTCGACCATTACTAAAGTGCATCCACCCTCAAGAGGTCGCCCTATTGATACACGAAGTGCATAGTGGAATTTGTGGTGGACACCCGGGGGCCAGGACTCTTGCTGACAAGTTAATCACGTTGGGATACTACTGGCCACACATGAGAGCTGACACTCACAACTTTGTTCAGCAATGTGATCAATGCCAAAGGTTTGCCAACCTTCCCCATATGCCTACAACAGAGCAGACTCCTGTGATCGCAGCTTGGCCATTTGACATGTGGGGCGTTGACCTGATTGGACCCTTCCCTCCCGCCCGAGGAAACTGCAAGTATGTGATCGTCGCCATAGATTACTTCACTAAATGGGTTGAGGCCAAACCATTAGCTCGCATCACAGAGGAAAATGCTATCAACTTTATTCATGACTTCATTTGGTGCCGGTTTGGTTTTCCTCGAGCTATAGTGTCCGACAATGGTTTACAGTTCTCCCGCACTTTCGAAGCGAGAGATGAAGCGAGTTGGAATCAAACATTGGAAATCTTCTGTCGCCTATCCTCAAGGAAATGGGCAAGCTGAAGCAGCAAATAAACTTGTTCTATCTTCGCTCAAGACTGGGCTCGTAGGTCGACGAAACAATTGGTTGGACGAACTCCCCCTTGCTCTTTGGGCAGTTCGTACAACCACTCGGGGGCCTACGGGGGAAACCCCTTTTGCTCTCACATATGGGTCAGAGGCCATGGCACCTGCTGAGCTCAGATTCCCCCTACTGCTAGAGTGACCTTCTTTGATCAAGAGCAGAATGATACCAACAGGTTGATCGACTTGGACCTGATCGACGAGAAGCGAGAAACAGCCTACCTCCGAATGGTCAATTACAAGCAGCGGACTAAAAGTTATCACGACAAGAAGGTCAAGGCAAGGTCTTTCCAAGTTGGAGATTATGTATTGAGAAAGATTGAGGCAACGGGTAGAAGGACCCAGCAGAACAAGCTATCTCCTAACTGGGAAGGTCCCTATATAGTCACTCGAGTCGTCAAGGAAGGGACCTACATGATAGCTCATCCTGGAGGTGACGAGTTGAAACATCCTTGGCATGCTACTCACCTCATCAAATACTACTTCTAGTTTTTCAATTTCAAAGTTCAAGTTTGTGTTAAAGCTAGTTTCAAATCGATGTAAGCATGATTCCTACTTCAATGAAAAGAGCAGTTTATTCGATCAAACATAGTGTTACATTAATATCAACAAGCTCGACTCTTAGTCAGCTTCGTTCTAACAAGCTCGATTCTTAATCAGCTTTGTTTATTTAACAAGTCCGACTCTTAGTCGACTTTGTTCTAACGAGCTCGACTCTTAGTCAGTTCATCTTAGCTCGACTCTTAGTCAGCTTCACCCTAACAAGCTCGACTCTTAGTCAGCTTCGTTCTAACAAGCTCGATTCTTAATCAGCTTTGTTCACTTAACAAGTCCGACTCTTAGTCGACTTAGTTCTAACAAACTCGACTCTTAGTCAGCTTGATTTACTTAGCTCGATTCTTAATCAGCTTTGCCTATTCAACAAGTATGATTCCTAATAAACTTGGTCCTAATTAACTCGACCCCGGGTCAGTTTCAATAGTATGAACAGGTTCGACTCATGATCAATCTCGTTCACAAAAAAGTTAATCAAGTCTGAGGTCGACTAAACCAACAAGATCAAGTCGCCTCTAGGCTCAAGTTGACTCATTTATATTAGCTACATCTAGCTAGACATACAATATGGAATGAAAAACATACAACATTCTGAAAACAAAAGTCAGCTATGATAGAGATAAGTCTCCCAAAACGGGCTAAGACTTAGACAAAATAAATTTACAAGAGTATCTTGCCTCCCAAAAAATAGGGCCAAGGCATTCAAATATTCAAGGAATCAAAAGAGCAAAAATTGTTGGTTGGAGCTTGTTCATTACAAATTCAACTAAATAATTTAAGAGTCCTGGCCGACATCAGCTTGGTCGTCAATGGAAGCTCGACCTTCACCATCTTCTTGTTGCTGGGGCTCTAGGGGCTTACCCGATTCAGAATATGTCTGCTCAGTTTCAATCTCCATGGCTTCAGCATCGTCGAGTTCCGCCAAGACCACATCAAAATTTCTATCAAGGACAGGGGGAGCTTCCCACTTCTCGCAGTGATCCTCCTCATCCTCTTGGGCAATGAAAGCTAGATCGTTTTCAAGGTAAGGAACGAGCGAGTGACCACCACGAGCTGTCATATCATATTGGGACTCAGTAAACCAACGAGCTAATTGCTCGATGGTAACCGTAGCCGTTGGATCTACAAGCGCACGACGGGCCATGTGTCTTTTGCCGACCTCAAGAAAATCTTGGGCCTTAGACACTATGGCATCATAGTACTCATCCCCTGCCTTGAACTTCTCAACCGCGGCTTCAGAGGCATCCTTAGCAGTTTTCTCAATAGCAGCCTTGTGGTCTTTCTGACTCTTCTCTCTCTCAAGTCGATGCTGTTCATGCAACTCGAGCAAGAAGGCATCCTTCTCCTTTAGAAGTTTGTTAATAGTGGCCAGCTCAGGCTTGGCCTTCCCCAGTTCTTTCTTCTCGGCACCCCTCTCGCCTCCACTTCCTTGAGTTTGGACTCGTAGCCTCAAGGCTGGGCAGAGCCTTGGTCTTCACCGCTTCGTTGGCTTCATACGAATTGTCCAAGTCGTTATACTTCTCTTTCCATTCCGCAAGCTCTTGAGCCTTTTTGGAATAATCACGAAGGGCTTGTCTCTCCCTCTCAATGGAGGCCCTCCAAGAGCTCTTGGCTTGCTCAATCATTGTAAGATTCTGCATTCCAAAGGAAACAAAGAAGTGTTAGCTCGAGATTCAAGTGGATCGAGTAAAGGAGCAGACGACTAAAATAAAAGAGAAAGTGAGAAGTTACCTCGCAATGAGCCGGCCCGCATCGAGCCGAGAATTCCTCGAGTGTCATGCCCTTATCGCCCAAGTGAGCTAGCGGACCCACATCCACCGCTCTTCTCACAATCACCTGGCCCAAGTTCATGCTGGGTAGTCAGCTGCTGAACTCAGCAATTAACTCCTTCAAGAGAGGGAACATCACTCGGCCTCTGCATCCTTTCTTCAATGGATTCTTGGTTGGGATAAGAAGAAGGCTGGAGGAGGTGGAAGCGGTTGGCTCGATGAAACAAAGATTCCCCTTGTCGATCGCAACCTCTTAGTCCTCGAGAGGTTGATCATCAACTTTCCATGACGTCGTCATCAATGTTTACGACATCCAAGGGAGTAGTTCCTGCTCGACAAAGATCGGAGGTCCCTACATTGACATCGCAGTTGGGTCGGAGCTCACATCGGGCTGCCCGGTTTGTTGGATTCATTACCCTCCTCAGTCACGCTCATGGTATGACTACTGCTCAACAAAGGATCTTCTTCATCTACCCCTTCCATTGGCACCATCCCAATATTGTCTTTTGGAAGCTGACTGGTCCTTAACGCGGCTTCCCTCTGCCTGTGAGCACGAGCATTAGCCTTCCCATGGTCCTTCCTCGCTTTCTTCTTGTCAGAAACGCCAACGATTCGAACCATGTTATCTTCTTGCTCGGTGGGTCGAACCGCAACAAAATCAAAACAACAAAGTGTTAGATCGACATATGAAAGTTCTACATACGAGCACAAGTTCTATGTACGAGCAAACTATGTACGACTCAATTATCTTATACGCAAGCTAACAAATGACGAGCTAAGAAAGGGACACAATACAAATGGTCTATCATATTGTCAGATCGACAAGCAGGCAATAGACGGGTAAAGGGTTGCAGAACAAGATCTTACCACCGGCATGCTCCCCGTTATCCTTGCAGTAGTTTTCTGTCTTCTTGCAACGCTGGCACAAATTTCCAAACCTCCCCAGAGAATGAGTAACCCAGTCGGGATATATTTGTCCTCTCAACACAGGACAAGTGGGCTCTACCACTCCATCTCCGGACATCATCCCGGCTGGACGAAGTTATACCTGGTGGTGAGCAGACTCTCCCGGCTAATGGGTCTTCTCTCGACTAAGCGACACAAAGCCCTATACAAGTTAAGATGCCAGGTCGGCTCCCAATAGTTCCCCTCATCTATGGCTTGTTTCATCATTGGGCAACGGGAATTCCCATCCTAATCTACTCTCTACCACAACAACATGCGAGTTCCGGCCACTATGCTTACTTGGGAGGTTGGTGAAGAGCTTGGGAGATTTAGGTTTAGAGGGGGTACTGATGCTCAGGTCCTCTCCACTATACTTTATACTGAAAAATTCTTTGAACACTCTCATACAAGGTTCATACCCTAAGAATCTGAACACCATAGCAAAGCACACAAGGACCCTACAAGTATTGGCTCCGAGCTGAAGGGGAAGAGCATTGGCACATTCTAAAAACTCATTTATGAAGGGATCAAGAGGCAACCTGAGGCCAGCTACAAATTGACCATAGAAGAAGGCTACCCTAGTGGCATCCTTAGTAAATGACGACCTAAACAACTTCATAAACTCCCTCTGAGTATAAATGGTCACCCTATAATCTTCCTTACTTACCTCACAGAAATCCCAAATCATGCTATACCTAGAGGGCAGGTTCTTCTTTCCACGTAATGGCCCTTGGGGAACATAACCCCTCTCATTCTTTCCTGGCATGGCTGTATCGTCAAATGCATCAACGATTCTGGGACCAGAGGAAGTAGATGCTGTAGCTCCGCCTTGAGTTGCCATATCTGTACAAGAAGAAGGAGAAACAGGGGAGTCAGGCCTATGAATAATTTCAGTCGACCTATTTAAGGGCGACCTAGACTCCCCTGGAAAGCCTATCCTATTCCTAAGGAAGGAGGGTTTGAGGACATCCCTAACATAGAACAAAGTAATATGGTCGAGCAGCTCATGAAATAGATGGAAAGTGACGACATTTGAATCATCGACTACCAGGTTTTCAACGTCCCCTACAATGGGCAAACCTATCTCACTGAAATTTAATTCCCACTTGGTTAAAATGGAGGCACATTCATCCAAAGACAGTTCTCTCCACTCACCGTTCACATTCTTGTAAACCCTACGGTTAACAGTGCAGTACCCATACCAAGCTCCTGGCTCGCTACTAAAGGTTCTAGCCATGGCAGAAATCAAAGATAGAACAGAAATTAAAGCTCTAAAGGAAGAATGGGAGAGAAATACCTTTGTAAATGTCGGAATAGGAAGCTGTTGCCGAAGATGGAAGCCCAATTTAACTCAACTGCTTCTTCGCTATTTTCGCCGGAGATTCTCAAGAGCTTGAAAACGGTAAAAGTTCTAAACGAAGGAGGATTTTGCTATTTATATTTTCCTAAAATTGGAAAGGGAAAGGAAAATCGAAATTAATTTTCCAAAATTAAAAACCGAAGCGGTTTCCGAGAAGGAGTTCCAAGAGTCAGAATTGCAATCATTACTAAAATCGGCGCTCCTTCATCTCCAACCGTTCATCGCCAACGATCAGGATGTTGCCACGTCATCATGGTCGACCTACTTCAAAGACTAGCATCGACCTGCGAGTAAAGCAATTTTCGTCAAAGAAATCTTCTTAACTTCCAAGTCGACGAAGTCAACTCGAAAGTTGGGGGCCACTGAACATACCAAAAGTGTCGAGTTGGGCCAAACGAGTAAAGTCCAATTACAGACAGCCTTGGTCTCCACATTCCCTATAAGGCTGGTCCAATCAAAACAAGGCCCAAAGCCCATCTCAAGTATCAGTCGACTAAGCCCACGGTCCGACCTACCAGGTCCCGACCTAACTTAGTCCGACCTCATGATCCATATTACAATTCGGGTACGAACCATGCCTACCCGACAATGTCGACCATTCCACGAGTGGCGACCTCGACCTAAATCAACAAGTGACGACTTAACACTTGCCGGCTTATTTGGTTGAACAATCCTCATAACCACATCCCTACAAATCGTGGACCGTTATGGACATGTTCCCACGTCCAAGTAAGCTTCGCTACAATCTCGGAGCACATGTCGCCTCCCCAAAAATACACTACTCTTTTCTATAAATACTTCATCACTACCAAACGGGGAGGGGTAACTGCCATTTTGTATTCTGAGTTCATTATTCAATACATTTTGAGCTTTATACAACTGTTATCTTACTCTCACGCCCGAGCGTCTTCGCCGGAGACACATCCGGCTAGTCGTGGGTTCTGTTTTCAGGTCAAGAAGCCAGGTGATCAGTCCTGCCACGTGGAGGAAGATTGATAAGCACATTTCCTGCAGCATCAATTATTATTATTATTATTATTATTATTATTATTATTATTATTATTATTATTATTATTATTATTATTATTATTATTATTATTATTATTATTATTATTATTATAATTATCATTTATAATTAAAAATAAATACTTCACACTTAATTAATTTTCACTAAAAATATAATTTAAAAAAAGGAAATTAACAAAGGATAATAAAGAAATTTATATTTAAAAAAGAGATTTTTTTTCTTCAAAATTAATTTTGACTAAAAACATATTGAAAAATTAACAAAGGAAAATTAACAAAGGATAATTAAGAAATTAATATTTAAAATAAAGGTTTTTTTTTTGTGTCCAAATCGAATGAAAATAGTCTCTATTTAAAGAGAAAAAAAAATTATGAATTTTGGTGTAAATTTTTTTTTTTAAAAAAAATAATTTATTATAAAATAATTTAGGTAAAGGAAATGGGTGAAAATTAAAAAATCAAAATCCAACCAATCAATAGGAGGATGCCAAGTGTTCAAGCCAAAAAAAAAAAAAAAAAAAAAAAAGCAAACAAAATTCAGCTGCTTCACGTGCCGTTGTCGGCGCGTGTCTCACACGCGCCCTTGAATTGTCCAAAACGCCCTCCACTAAATGAACGACACGTGTCCAAATTTTCCAAAAAAAAATTAAAAATAAATTACAGCCTAATCAAAGCTTGCGACGTGTCCTTTAAGTCCTATTTTTTGCCATTTTGCCATCAAGTGAAATGACGAAAATGCCCCTCAAACCCTCTTTAATTACCACTATCTTGTTATTATATACTCCCTCCGTCCCACGTGAATGCAAACTTATTTTCATTTTGGTCCGTCCCACGTGAATGCAAACTGTCCAAAATGAAAACAAATTTATTATTTTATATTCACCCTACACCACCCACTCATTCTCTCTTTTCATTTTCCACCATGCAATTTATTCAACCAACCTACTATTAACTTCACTCATTCTCTCTCTTCATTTTCTACCACACATTTTCATTATCTTAATAATACTCTTTAATTATTGTGCCCGAAAAAATGGTTTGCAATGACGTGGGACGGAGGGAGTATATATATAGATTTAGAGATAAAATACAAATAAAAACAAATTTATAAGATTTATATAGATAACTTAAAATTGGGCCTCAATTATTCGAGATCAAACTTATCTTCTAGCTATTTAGATATTGCTCACTTACAATCAAATTAACACATTACTTATTAAATTATTTTATACTAATATTTCACATTAGTAACAAATACAAGTGTTATACATTATACTAGACATAAAATTTGGGTCCTTAGCTGGCGTGAGCCCTGGGTGATCGCCTATTCTGACCCACCCATTTGGCCGGCCCTCTGAAGCGGTAGTGATGACCGGGGGCGGGGACTACCGCCAACAATATTATACTAATGTGTGAAGTGGTAGTGATGATCGCGGTTTTAACATATGGTGCATGGTTCAAGAGACATATATAAGTGTATCCCACTAATTAAAACGTATTAAAATCTTTCAATCTTTGAAATTTATAATTTTTAATTGGACACTTAAAATAATAAATTATAATGAGACAAAGAAGTATACTTCATTTATTTCATTTGAAAAGAAACAAAATTTTCATGATAATTAATTAAGGAAAATGTATTTGTGAGTATAAACAGTGAAATATGAAAAAATGTAAAATACTAAATACGGAGTAGTAAATAATAATTATTGCGAGTAGATAAGTGGTTATGAATAAAGATTTATAAAAGAAATTAATTTAAAAAGGTGTTTTTTTTTTCAAACGAGACATCAAAAATAAAAATGTGTATCGGTTGCACGGAGTTTTGTTTTTTAATCCGATATAAATGGAGAAGTTATTCTCAAAAAGCGACGTTTCGGAAGGAAGCGAAGTTGTGTAAGGCACTGATTGGGTATTTAGGTTGAGGTGTCACACGTTCTATTTTTTGGTACAAGACACGTTCTATGCAACTAAGAAAATGACATGAAGAAATAGATTTAAGCAATTTATTTTATACTGTATTATTTTTTTCAAAGGGATATGAACATACTCCCTCCGTCCCATTTTAAATTGTAAAATTTGTCATTTTGAATGTCCCAACTAAAATTGCAAAATTCAAAAATGACAAGTTTTTATTTATTTTTTATTCAGGCTGGCCCACTTAAATTTATGTTTAAGAAAACTAATCAACTCAATCCTGTAACTCAACCCAATTAATTCAATTAAATCTCCACCACAAATTTTTTCCACCCTCCTCATATTCCATCATTTAGATCAGGATCTGAGATACAAACCCATCTCCTTGTCTCTCATTTTCTCTCCTTCTCAGCCATGGATTCAAGCTTTCCCCATGACAGCAATTGTTATTCATCGCCGGAATCGTCTCCGCCCGACCCTAGCTCCTCGATTTCTTCGTCGTTGTCCGACACAATTGTGCCGGAGACGCAATTTTGCCGGAGACAGAATTGTCCCTTCGAAATGAGTCGTTTCCGGTTGGCGATTATTTTCCTTCGCTTGATTGGTCGGCTTTTGTCCCTAACCACTCCTATTCTTCATCTTTGTCCGACACGGTTGTTCCGAAGACTCAATAGCCCCCCGAAAGTAAGTCGTTTCCTGTCGACGATGGTTTTTTGATTCATCGCCGTCAGACCATAACCTCTCATTTTTGTCGTCTTTGAGCGATACCATCGTGCCGGAGACTGGTGTTTCTGGTGTTTCAACTGATTCCGACAAGTCTAAGGAAGAAATATCATTTCCGCGTGAGGTTAAATTCCCCGAAAAACGGCTGGATTTGTTGTTTTTATTTTTACCTTGGTTGAGATGCTCTAACCCAAAAGATAGTCCCTACTATAAAGATGAAGGAAGCAGCCAAGAGGAGCTGGGCCTTAAAATCTCTAAGGTCATTTCTTTCTTTTAGAATGTTTTCTCTTTGAAATCAATGTAATATTAGTACAAATGCTTAGAGAATTAATTTTATAACACAAAAGACCACTTTTCACAAGTAATTTTACATTTTCTCTCAAAAATACTTACTGAGAGTACTAATTTTAAACACAAAAGATCACCTTATACAAGTGAATTTACACTCTCTCAAAGGGACATACTGAGAGTACTAAATTTAAAAACCCAAAAGAGTACTTACAACCGATTTTACATTTTCTCTCAAAGAGAGAAATGTACTAGGTCCAAGTCATTCATTAAGCTTTTCGTTTCTGCATTTGAGTGTCCTTGTTCCCTTAAAAACATGATACAATCTCTCACCAAATCTTGATTTACTTGCAAGTTGTTAGGTAGTAATCCCACTCTTTCGACTGCATCTTTTTTTAAATGTGGAATTTGGTAATTGACACCCTCTGACTTTCATCATTTCTATCATGCATGCTTGCAAGCTGATGAAGATCTTGTTCAATGTGGTATTTGATAGTTTTTCGAAAGATTCTTGAATTGCTGCCACCATTTGATCCACTGTTTTTGCTTGAATATCAGTCTTTAGTGTGTCTATTGACCTGAACCACCCCAAATCATTAATATTCATATCGGGTGAATTTGGTGGATGAAATATTAGCTGAATGTTGAACCCATCTGCTGTAGATGCTGCTTTAAATTCTTCATCATCGTTGCTTATGTGTGGTGGGGCATTATCCCATTGAATCCTTATGTTTTTGCTTGCATTCATTGGCCACTTTTCTTTGATTGTAGGGATAATCTGAAATAAAAATGAGTATGGGTGCATTATAACAATGAAAAAAGAAACATAAATTTCTGAAATTTAACAAAAATGAAAGAGAAACATAAATTTCAGAAATTAAACAAAGTTAGAGAACTTACTTTATTGATCATCATCTCCCTAGTAACTTCCTTATTTATTTAATTAAGAGCTTTTGTAACAGGTGTTCCAAAGGCCCGTTTTTGCTTTTCCTTTTTGCTGGCTCAATTTTTGTGAAAGGCCACATCCCTAGTTTTCCATCAAAAACTAGTTCCCCCTCACTTGAGTACATTGGCCCACTAGAGGCACACACAAACATAACTTTTGGGATGAATCGCTTACTTTGACATGTTTTATGAGGCTCAACTTCTCCCGAAATAATGTAGTACCTTTCAACTACATTGTGACAAATAAAACCATTTTTCATCTACATGAATATCACGTGTCATGTTTTTAAACATTGTTGCACAGTGATTACACGATAAAACAGAAGCGTTTCCCGGCAATGAAACCACTGATGACGCCACAGATTTTGGGGTCTCACTGATGAAGGAATATATGGCTTTGTATGAACTTGATACCTAGATCTCAACACAAACAATGAGCACCGTTAGAGACCAAGTTGAGGTTGATTCTGGCTCAGGGCCTCGAGTGTGAGAGTAAGATATCTGAGGAATATTAATTGAGAATAAGACTTGGAATGTCTTTGTGTGTTTGTATTCTAGGGTTTAGATCATGTGACTTACCTTGCCCAAGAGGACAAGAGAGGGTATTTATAGTAGAGAGAGAGATCAGTTGGATAGAATCTCAGCTTTTGGAGATATTTTTCTTGACCTAGGACACGTGTCTGCGCTTGGTTGGTTAGTACAATAAAGCACAAAGTACTGTAGAGGATGTCTCTGATTGGACGAGGATAAGAGGGGCAGGCGACAATCGGTGCGGCACCATGAACGCGCGTGATGGGCTCTTGAGCCTTCATTTTATGCAACTGGAACAGGCCTGTCGGTTGGTGTCATAGCTTGTACGGAATCGTGCTCTATAAACTTGCTTGGAACTGGGAGTCTGGTATGAGAGCGCGATCAACACGGACTGAATGTGACTAAGTCTGGAAGTGCCACGTCATTTAGTTCGGTTTAGACCAGAGCGATCTTGGGTCCGATCTGGAAGGTTCGAGCTCATCAGGCATGTAAATGATTAGGGTTGGATTTAGACTAATTTAGAGACAGAAATGTTAGTCATCGTTTTAGAAAGCTTTCAAATCGAACTGAACCAAACCAACTTAATTTTTAAGTACCACTACCCAAACTTAGATCATGGTGCCAAACTTAACTATTTCTAAGTACCAAAACAACATTTTAATTTTTATTAGTCCAGAGTCATAATGTACAATGTCTCATGAAAAGATGAAGAAAGATGGGTATTATGCGATTTGGTGGTTTAGTACGATTGTCTCAAACCGTGGTTCGGTTTGATGATTTTGAATTGTGATTCGGTTTTAATAACTTGGTTTGGTTTAATCTGATTTCATTTAGGATGATCATAAAGAAAATAGATCAAATCGAACCACGCGACTTATCAATTATTGCACTTAATTGCACTAGTACCTGTGGTTAATTTAATGACTCCTCATTAGGGGTGAGCTTGGTCCGGGTTGATCCATTTTTCTGGAAAAAAAGAGAAAATCGAAATCAGACCAATAGTCTGGTTCTCAAAAAAATTAGAACCGGAACCAACCCAATAAGTGTGAGAACCAACACATTGGTCCGGTCCAGAAACAATAGAAGACGTACTAGAAACAGGACCAAATCAATACTATGATTTTTTTTACTTTTGACTATTTAATACAAAAATCAAGCCACTGGTTTAAATTACTGTTTTTAAAGGTAAAAATGTTACTTTCCTAAACTTGACGATGGCAAAATTGACATAACACAAAAATCAAGCCACTGATTTAAATATGAACTAACTACACCCTTCCATTTTCCTGAATTGGTCGCAGTGGGGGGAGGGGGTTGAGGTGACATTCTAAAGGTCTTAAACAATGAAATCAAAACTGCTGATAGAAATTAGGACATCATGAGCATACCTTTCGAACATTATGGTCATCAACAACCCTTTCTAACCCAACCCAACAATTAAATATTATTTCTCTCTCTTCTACCTATCCAACTTACATCTATAATCCATTTTTTTTTATTTTTATCCTCCATTAGCAACCCAACCCAACCCAACTTAACTCATAATATCTCTTTAAATTATCTTTTTTTTTTATTTACCATATATTATCAATACTCAATTTATATTATTTTTTAATCTTGTAATAAAACAATAAAATATATTTAACTATTAAATTTATAATAATTACAAAAAAAAATCACTTAATAAAAATTATCAAACAGTTATTTTAGATATAAATTTAAAAAGGATAATTACAAAATATTTTTGGTCCAAGCATATTGTGACAAGTATATTTTTTGGATGACAACTTGGTTCCATGCCTCAAGCCGGCTGACACACACGGGTTGCTTGGGTCGTTGCTTTTGTTTTCTTTTTTCTTTTTTTTTTTTTCATTTTCCTTTTTTGTATTTTAGTGGCCCAACCCATGTGATGGTCGCTGGTGGAAGTAGTCTTACTACTTCCTCCAAAGTTGAAACCAGGTTGGAGAAGGGGCTTGTGTGAGTGAATATATATATGTATATATACATATATATACATATATATATATATATTGGTCCAGTCCGATTTCAGAACCGAATTTTAAAATTCAAAATCGAGACCAAATCAATTATTCGATTCTTCAAAAATTCTGAATCGAACCAAAAAATTGGTTCGATCCAATTTTCATTGATTCGATCTGGTTCTTTGGTCCGGTCCGATTTTAAAAAAAAACTTGCTCACCCCTACTCCTCATCCCATAATGAAAGTTTAGTTTTAGATAATTTTATACCAAAACAAGGTTTATTTTCAAAAATAAAATTCCATAATTTATACTCCCTTCGTCCCATAAAACATTACCCATTTTACTATTTTGGGCATCCCACTTTAAAGTTACACTTTCCTAAAACGGAAATTTTTTAATACTTCTTTATTCATGGGATCCACTTGTCATACTCACAACACTTTTTAAGTTTACTATTCTCTCCACTCATTATCTCTCCTCCCACTCACAACACCTACTTTAATAACATTATTCCTTATTTTTCATTCTCAACAGTAAAGGGGTAATGTTTTGTGAGACAGAGGGAGTATTTTACTATTACTTTTCACAATTCATTATACACTTGCAAATAAAATGCTTTACAAAGTTGATATAAAAATATGTGTGCATCTTTTTCATTATAATTTATAAAAAATATATTTGTAAATATCGAGGAAAAAATCAGAGATTTATTTTAGGACAATTTTTTAAAAAAAAATAAAAAATTGCTAGTATATGTGTATGGTATTAATTTTGGGATGGCGAGAATAATAAATAAGAAGTCTTTCGCAAATACAAGAGACCTAATGCCCTAATTGAATATATTCAGTAGGGGTGGCTTGGTAGGTATACCAATTATATTTTGCCATACCATGTACCTACCAAGTTTAACATGGTACATGAAAATCTATACCAGTACCAACCGACTAAGTTGGTACGGTAGGTACTCGGTTGGTACGATTGGTACTAAACTATACCAAATGTATACTCCCTCCGTCCCGCCCGAAAGGGCAATTTTGCCTCCTAGCACGGAAATTAAGAAATGAATAAGGAAAGTGATGTAAGAAAGAGAAAAAAGGTTAAATGTTGTGAGTATGAAAAATTAAATAGGAGAGAGAATGAGTGGGAGGAATAGTTAGGAGAGAGAATGTTGTGAGTGTAAAAGTAAAGTAGGAGAGAGAATGAGTGGGATAGGAAGAGTATAAAAATAATAAAAACTTTCCTTTTTGGGGTTGTGCCCTTTTAAATGGGACGCCCAAAAAGAAAATTTGTGCCCTTTCGGGCGGGACGGAGGGAGTATATAAAAATAACAATTTTTATAATTAAGACCAAATAAATATAATAGTACATCATTATTAAATTCAAAAGAGATTATAATATAATAATAGATCCCAAATCACAACTCCAAATCATCAAATAATACCAACAATATGCAATTATAAACCCAATAAAGACAGAAAAAAAAGGCTGAATAAAAGAGAGTAAAAATCAAGAACCTGAGCTGGGTGACTTCCGCAGAGGAGACCCATATAATAACAACAACAACAATAAGGAACAACCCAGCTTTATATCTCCAACCCATATTAAAAAAAGGGATTTTTACCAATAAGACCTTAAGATAGGATGAAATTTATCAATAAAAACACTACATTTTAAATTCTACCTTAGGATCCAGGAGTTGAAACAAAACGACCTTAGAGTCCCTATCCTATTTATAACAAAATTTAAGTGTCCAAACTACCCTCGTCATTCTCTTTCTCTCTCTATCTATACGTCTCCTCTTCTCTCTCTATGCGGAATTCCAATTTCTGCTCTTCCTCTCACGTCTTCTCCTTCTCAATTTCTCCGGCATTCTCCATCCCTGTTAATGGCTGCTGCTGCTTCCTCCCTCGTCTTCCCTTCAATTTCTCTAAACCATGACTCCTTGCAATTACAATGCCCCGAAGTCATCTTTGAAGATCTCTAATTCGGTTGGTTTTGGGGGTTTCAAGCACAAAATTCGAAAGCTGCCTCCGGTAACGGAGAGCCGACAGCCAAGGACAACATTTTGCTATGGGACGAACTCCTAGAGTGGCATTTTCCTTAGGGACGATTGGACATGGGAAACAGAATCGAAGGAAGATGAAGTATATCTCCTCTTAAAATCGTAAGGGGTACTATTCAAAATTACGATTCTCCTAACGTTGGCGTCGAATTAGAGAGAGAAGAGGAGATTGCGCATAGATAGAGAAAAATTGAAGGGAAGACGAGAGTGGAAGCAGCATAGATAGAGAGAAATTGGATCTTGAAAATCAATGGAGTTCTTGCCCACCAGGTGCTTGAGGAAATGCTCAGTTGATAATTGACAATTACCCAGCTAGTCACTGCATCAAATACATGTTTTCTGATTGAAGACTCCATACGTGTGAGTATGTCGATATGTTTACACATCTGGACACAATCACAATATACCTCTCTTAGTGAAATCATGTCAACCGTGATTCTTCCTGCAGCAACCTTGTTAGGAAGTGGACCGCTGATGATCAGTACATCTTAGATGCAGCTGAAGACGCAGGAGTGGAGCTCCCATATTCTTGCAGGGCTGGTGCTTGTTCCACCCGCTGAAAGTTGGTTTCGGGTGATGTTGACCAGTCTGACGGATCTTTTCTTGATGATAACCAAATGCAGGAAGGGTATTTGCTCACTTGCATTTCTTACCCGAAAGGTGATTGTGTGATTCACACACACAAGGAAGGTGATCTTTATTAAGCGGCTATTTTGGGTCATATTATTCTGGTCTGTTTAGTGATAAGAGGCTATTTCAGGTCATAATCTTGTCTTGTTAGTACTAAGTGGCTATTTCAGGTCATAATTTCTTGGTGGTGTTAGTGCTGTTATGCAGTTTCGTAGAGCTTTGTCGCCTGTTGGGTAGTGTAATGTGTTGGATTGAATATGCTTAATCCTTGGTCATGGGATATATTGTTCTGTTAAAAATAAAATTAATAATAAAAACCATATCTTAATCTGAAAATTAAGAGTGTCTTAATCTCTAAACATATCCAATGATGTTGGACACTAATAACGGACGTGATTCATCTTTTCACTAACACTATAATACACACAGACATTATAATATCCAATGTCACATGTTAAATCCCCTTTGTGTCTTAATAACTTGCCGTGATTACCAAATTTGCTAGTTTGTTGGTATTACAATGGCTATTTTTATGAATATCAATTGCTCAAGTATTTACACACGCACACGTGCAT
Source organism: Adenophora triphylla var. japonica (assembly GCA_022495995.1). Lineage (NCBI taxonomy): Eukaryota > Viridiplantae > Streptophyta > Magnoliopsida > Asterales > Campanulaceae > Adenophora > Adenophora triphylla. The sequence goes on from JAFEMH010006622.1 coordinate 71,524, forward strand.
ACACACAGACACAAATCAATTGGTCAATCTGTTTGTTTTTATCATTTTTGTTTTTATGAACTTTTCAGATTTTTTTTCAAGTATGCAAACATATCAATCAATGTATTGCAGAACTGAAATTTGTTTCTCTGCTCTCAAAGTGTTTGTTATTCTGTGTCGTATCATCTTTTTTATAGTTCCTGTTTCTGTTGTTATGAACTTCTGTGAATTGTTTAAGTGATGCACACGTTTTAATAACCAGTTTGTAATATTTGTGATTTTTTATTTTTATGTAATTAGAGTGCTTTTGTGTTTGTTTACATGTGTTTGCAAAGTAGACATATATATATGGCAGCCAGGTTTTTTAAGTTATGGATTCAAGTTTGATGGACTTTTATGAATTTGTGAAGTGAAGGTAAAAGGAAAAGTGATTGCAAGTTCATCAAAAACAACAACAACAACTACAAAGAAAACTGTAAAAACAAGAGAGTCATGGACTAATTGACTGCCTTTGTAGAGCTGGTAACATAGAAGAAGCAATGAATATTATCCAGAAAATGCCTAGTTCTTGTACCCCCTCTAAAGAAGCTATAGCATGGAGGGCATTATTGAATACTTGCAAGAGTCATGGACAGATTGAACTAGTTGAGATTGCAGCAGAAGAACTAGTGCAGCTGGAAAAAAAGTGAAAGTGGAGTTTATGTTCTACTGTCAAACTTGTATTCTTCTAAAACTGAGAGTTTTGTTTTACAGTTATTTATGAATGTGAAATTGTTTGGTTTTTGACCTTTCTAAACTGAGAACTGTGAGGTCAATTTCACAGTTATTTTGCTACTTAGTATGTGTGGTTTACCCGTTATTTATATGTTATTCATGAATGTTTGTGCACAACTGTGAGGTCAATTTCTCAGCTATGATTGTTGAGGTCACTTTCTAGTTATTGTGCATAACTGTGTGATAGATTTCTCTGTTTTTATGTTATTCTTTTATAGAACAACAGTGAGGTCTATTTTACAGTTGTTGGTTGTGATGTGAATAACTGTGAAATGTTTTTCACACTTCTAAAACTGTGAGGTCAGTTTCACAGTTATTTATGAATGTGAAATGGTTTGGTTTTTGACCTTTCTAAACTGAGAACTGTGAGGTCAATTTCACAGTTATTTTGCTACTTAGTATGTGTGGTTTATCCGTTATTTATCTGTTATTCATGAATGTTTGTGCACAACTGTGAGGTCAATTTCTCAGCTATGATTGTTGAGGTCACTTTCTAGTTATTGTGCATAACTGTGTGATAGATTTCTCTGTTTTTATGTTATTCTTTTATAGAACAACAGTGAGGTCTATTTTACAGTTGTTGGTTGTGATGTGAATAACTGTGAAATGTTTTTCACACTTCTAAAAATGTGAGGTCAGTTTCACATTTATTTATGAATGTGAAATTGATTGATTTTTACCTTTCTAAACTTAGAACTGTGAGGTCAATTTCTCAGTTATTCATGAATGTTTGTGCATAACTGTGAGGTCAATTTCTCAGTTATGATTGTGAAGTCACTTTCTCAGTTATTGTGCATAATTGTGTGATAGATTTCACTGTTTTTATGTCATTCTTTTATAGAACAACAGTGAGGTCTATTTCACATTTGTTGACAAATAATTTTATTTTATTTATAAAATTTGAAATATATGATGAGTAAACTTGTTTGACTCGTCTTGGCGATGCGATTAAAACAGTGGTTTCGGTTAATTTTTTCGACTTTTAGATTTTGAGATATTACATTTTAAAAATTTAAGAGAAAAAAAAGGAAGAGAGAGAAAAGAAGAGAGAAAGAAAGCAGCAAGGCGCTGGACTCAGCGTCCGTCACTCACGAGAGAGAGAGAGAGGGTATGAGGGGGCAATTTGGTCTTGAAAAAATTGAGGGACTTCTTTGCTGTTTTGATAATGTTAGTCCTTAAAGGTAATTTTTATTTGGATGGGAGACTAATTGATCAAAGCCTCTTAAAAGAACTCAAAATTGAGAAAAATTAAGTAAATAATATATATATATATATATATATATATATATATATATATATATTAATATTTTTAAAAAATTACAATTGGTACTTGGTATACCAATCAATTTAAATTTCTATATCGAGTACCAATCAATTTGACATAATTGGTACGGTAGTACCGTATCAACATTTCGGTATACCAATTATCACGTACCAATTATAATTGATACGGTTGATACACGAGTTGATTGATACGAAATGAAAAATTTTGCCAGCCCTAATATTCAGTCGTCAGGAGGCCCAGGATAAAACAGAATCCTTTAGAGTCTTGGGCTAAAATAAATGAACCTATAAAGCCCAATAGATTTCTTTAAATACCGTACACACCCATATGAATTTTTTCCCAAATAATCCCGTTTTACTTTTTTATTTACGAAAATGACTTACTGTTCAAACTATTGCCCAGAATGTCCTCTTTTTTGAAACTCGCTACACCGTGTAGCGAGTTTGACTAGGGTTGGTCAAAACTCGCTACACCGTGTAGCGAGTTTAGGGTAATTAATTACGGCCGTTGGGAAAATTAATTAGGTCATTTAATTAAACTAAATTCGCTACACCGTGTAAACTCGCTACACCGTGTAGCGAGTTCAATTTATTCCAAACCCCTACATAACCCCCTCCGTCCGTCCCAACAAAACTTACCATTCTCTTCTTCCTTTCTCAGCCCAGTTCTCCCTTTTCTTTCTTTCTTTCTTTCTTAAATCTATCTCTCTCATAATGGATCCATCAAAACCCCGTTGGTATCGTGGACGAAAACCTCTTCCAGTACAACCCGGTCAAACCTCCAATCGCCTATCTAATCTCTCTCAAATTGAACGAGAGTTTCAATCTCCACCGTCTCCACCGCCTCAAACTGAACGAGAGAGATCTCCACCGCGTCATATCATACCCGGTCCCGCCGGTGAAGCACGCTTAGTCATGCGTCGGCATCACACCGAAAAGCTCATGTCTCTCGTGGACCCCCGCTCGCCGACCCAAGAGGCAATACGTAGAAAGCTTGAAGAGCCTGAGGACGATGATGAATTCCAGTGGCAAAGCTTTGGCTTTCGCAATGGATTATCTCACCGGAGAGGGTACATTTTATCCGTTGAAAATGATCAAGGAGAAATGCAAACAACATGAAAGGGTGGAACAGTATAATATTTTACATTAATTATAGTTAAGGTTGAAATTTACAATTAATTGGTCATAATATTTTTGTTCTATTAGGTTGTGGTTGTTGTCAAGAAGTGCACACCAACCGAGAATGGCTCTTTTCACGTGATTTTGAAGGATCCTACCGACACTATTGAAGCTTACTTAGGTGACAAAGTATTTAAGCAAACTGAGGGCGGAAGTGACATTGGTGAAGGTGTTGTTCTGATACTTACTCAGGTATGAAATATTTTCCTTAACATTACACTCCCTAAATATATCCTTACCTTTTTGTTCTAAATGTTTTGTTTTGTTCATCTATTAGGTTGTTGTTTGGGCCATATCACGCTCAAAAAAACTACTTAACATTGTTCCTTCCAATGTTTGTAAGGTCTTCCCTAAGGATTGTTAATTTCATCTTTGGACATGTATTATTTGAATTTATGTCGGATTTAATATGTACCCGAATTTATGTACTATTTTTCTATGTGACCTAATGTGGTCACCGAATTTATTTATTTATGTAAGATTTCCTATGTGGCCGTGATGTGGCCACTAACTTGACAATATTTATTTTTTGTGATTTTATGTAGATTTCCTATGTGGCCGGGATGTGGCCACTAACTCTAAAATATTTATTTTTTGTAATTTTATGTAAGATTTTCTATGTGGCCTAGATGTGGCCACTAACTTGAAAATATTTATTTTTTGTGATTTTATGTAAGATTTCCTATGTGGCCGGGATGTGGCCACTAACTTGACAATATTTTTTTTTTTGTGATTTTATGTAGATTTCCTATGTGGTCGGGATGTGGCCACTAACTCGAAAAATATTTATTTTTTGTAATTTTATGTAAGATTTATAAATATTTATAAAAAAATTCACCACATGTCATTATTTTTTAACACATGTAATTTTTTTTTTGTTAGTACGAAGCTATTTTGAGCAACAATTTGAAGCTGATTTAATTGTCGAAATTAAAATTTAAAAGTTGTTATTGTTACACCATTATATGTACTTCAAGTAACAATTTTTAGATATTCATTATGATATATAAATTAACCTATAATTATTGCTCAAAATAGCTTCGCGAACGAATTTTTTTTTGATGTTACTACGAAGCTATTTTGAGCAAAAATTTGAAGCTGATTTAATTGTCCAAATTAAAATTTAAAAGTTGTTATTGTTACAACATTGTATGTACTTCAAGTAACAATTTTTAGATATTCATTATGATCCATAAATTAACCTATATTTATTGTTCAAAATGCCTTCGCGAATGAAAAAACAAAAAGAAGTAAACAATTTTCAAATTTTGTTGCTGTAAAGGTTTTTGTTTTTACTTAAACTCGCTACACCGTGTAGCGAGTTTCAATAAAGCCGAAATCGCTACACTGCAGTAGTAGCGAGTTTAATTCAGCTTTATTGAAACTCGCTACACGGTGTAGCGAGTTTCAAGAAGCCAAAATACTTTCCGACAAAGTGACAGCTTTGAACAAACATCCGTGACTTTCTCTCAGCCTTTCTCTTTTTCTCCTCGTATTTGTTTCTTCTTCTACCTTTCTCTCTTTCTCTCAATCAACTCTCTCAATCACCATTTTCTAAATTCCCTTAATTCAAAATAAAACTTCTTCAAGTTATTTTATTTCATCGTAATTGTTGAAGATCAACAAGAATCAAGGTAAATTAACATCATCTTAATTATTATTTTGACTTGTGTTTAGATATAAAATTTAATGATTTAACCGTGTTTTATGATATTGTAGATATAATAAATGTAAGAGTTTTGTTATGTAGGTTTTAACACTTTGATTTCGTAATGTAGGGTTAAATATGAACGGGGTCCGATCATTTTTATGTGTTATTGGGGAGGTGATGATGAACAACCGTTTGATGGTCCTCATTTCAAAAAGGGGCCAAAATGTGCAATAAGTGGTAATTGCCAATGGAAATACAATGAGTTGATTGATGAGTTATATAAAAAGGCGAACTTAGATCGGTCTCAATTTGATTTGAAAGTCATTTACGTATGCCCTCATTCTTTTGATAGCGGGATTGGTGAGTACTTTCCCTTTCCGTATTGAAGATGATGCGTGTATGGAAGTAATGTTCGATCGCCTTGCTAAATTTGGGGGATTGGAAATTTGCACCGTATGTTGTTGTAAAATTAATTGAAAATCGATCCAATCCGTAGTTTGAAACACAAAGACACAGAGAGTACTTTCAGTGTTTTCTCCAACCGGTAACCGTGATGATGGGGTTGGTCCAAGTTCCCAAACTCTTGTATCAACTCAAACACCAAATTATGATGATGGGGCATTTGGCCATAATTATCATGTTCATGATGATGATCGGGCATTTGGGCATAATGATCACGTTAATGATGATTATGATGTTGATCTGTGAAGAAGAGGAAGTGCACACCGATGTAGATGCAATGCTAGAGGATGATGATGATGAATATGAGGAGGGTAGTAGTGATTCCGATGTCGATTTGGGAGCCGGTGATGATGGGCCGATTGATGATGATGTGGAAGCACCTCTTGTTCACTATGAAGTGCCGCAAAATTGAAGATATGAGAGAGCGAGTTATCCCTTTTACCGGTGATATTGGTACATCGCTCGACAAGAACAAGGCTTGATTGATTATGATCATGCACATAGTTTTCCGCTTTGGGATCCGAACAACAACCGATTGCTAAAGGGATACGCTTTCTGGCAAGAACGAGGCACAATTTGATATGAAAAGGTTCCATATTAAAAACAATCGCAGGTTCGTGGTAAGAAAGAGCACACCGAACACATGGGTAATTGAGTGTCTCGTTAAAAAATATCCATGTCATTTTTATGTTCGTGTGAGTAGGAAGAAGTTTGGCTATTGGGAAGTGACCAAGTATAAGGCTCCTCACCGCCGCTTATATTCTCGGGAGCAAGTCAAGATCACCCCAATCTAGATGCCAAGTTTATCGGTCGGGAAGTCGTTGGTCTTATTAAGGCCGATTCGTATGTCAAGGTTGGAGTCATTATTGCACACATCTCTAGTAGGTTCGACAAGGTAATTACTTACAAGAAGGCATGGTGTGGAAAGCGTAATGGCATTGCAGAGGTTTTTGGAGATTGGGAGGAATCTTATAAGAGGTTACCCCGCGTCCTAGCAGCCCATTCAAAAATACAATCCGAGGACAATTGTTGAGTACTCTACACCTCCTCCTCCCGTCGGTGAAGCCTCCCTATTTCGACAGTATTCTGGGCATTTGGGCCTTGCATTGAAGCTTTCTCTCATTGTCGGCCGCCATTTCGTGGATGGAACATTTATGCATGGTAGATATAAAGGGGTAATACCGATTGCCATGGGTGTTGACGCCCAAGACAAAGATACTTCCGCTTGCCTTTGCCGTTGTTGAAAAGGAGGACTGGCCGAACCGGCGTTGGTTCTTATACCTGGTTTGCAAGCATATTATCAAGAGTCGTGAAGTATGCTTGATATCTCGACCGTCATTGGGGCATTCTCAAGATCTGTAGCCGAAGATACGTGGTGGCCAAACGTGCATCATCGATATTGCTTCGAGACATATGCGAGCAAATTTCTTGGAAAAGTATAGAGAGGGAAGGGTTCAAGTATCTGTTCGGGAGAGCGGGTAGAGCAACTCAAGATAGAAAATTGAAATCTATCTTAGAGAGTATCCGTGGAATTAAGCCCGAGGCAATTGCATGGTTTCAACATTTGGATGCTAGAAAATGGACATTGGCACACGATGGTGGTTACACAGTGTATGGCATCATGACTACCAACATGTCCGAGGTTTTCAATGGTGTGATGAAGGGAGCTCGTGGGATGCCAATCACAAAGAATTGTTGAAACCGCCTTCTATCGTTGTGTGGAGTACTTTCAAGTAAGGCATGGATTTTCAATCAATGCCTTAGAGGTAATCCCGATAACCCTAACATCAATCCCCGACACCAATTCAAAGACGAAAGTCGCTTATCACTACTTGAAGAACACCGTAAAAGCGGCAACACATCACGTCGGGAGGTTCAACAATCACGAAATGGGGGTGTATCAAGTGACAACAAAGACGTCGTGGTGATCACGGAGGAAATATACAGATTGTCCGACTTAATGAGCGCACCCGCACATGTGGTAAATGGGTTGCCTATCGCATGCCTTGTTCCCATCTCCTTGCTTGTTGTTCCGCACAAAATATTGATGGTCGAGATTTCGTTTCGAATATTACACCGTTGGGGAATACTACAAGACATGGAAGGGAACATTCGAACCAATCGAGCATGAGGACTATTGGGGCGTAGATGGTTTGGTGCCTAGTTTCTTCCCTAATCCCCTACTTCGACGTTCGCGAAGTCCTGGACGACCTAGATCAAGACGCTTTCGTAATTCTATGGACTTTCAAGCGTATAAACGGAAGAGTATGTGTTCATCATGCCATCGAAGCGGCACAATCGTCGTAGATGCCCGAACCTTAGGGAGTAGAAGAATGTTTTTAATGTAATTTATGTTTGGCTTGAATTGGATTCAGTTTCAGTTTTATTATATGTCGTTTTTATTAAACTTGAAAAGTCCAATGTAATTTATATTTGAGTTGAATGTAATTTTTCAGTTTCAGTTTTATTTTAATTAAGTTTTAAGTTTTAAGTATTAATTTATGTTTAGCATAATTACAAAAAAAAAGGTACATATTACATTACAGTCAGCTTGGGAGCGGACGCTTCGCCACAGTGGGAGCGGACGCTCCTTTTACAGAAACTTAGAAACTTAGGCTGGAATACAATGGAAATGTACATTTATAATCGCTACACCGTGAAGCGATTTTCACTATACTCGCTACACCGTGTAGCGAGTTTAGTGAAAATCGCTTCACTGTAGCGATTTCAAAGAATTTGGGCGCCCACCAAAGCCGGCCGAAGAACAAGGGCGGCCACTCCAATTTTGGCCCAATAAATACTCCCTCTCCGTCGAAAGGGCACTTTTGTCAACAAGATTAACTTTGACCCAAACATTAATGCAAATTTAATCATCTTATTGAAATTCTAAAAATTGTTATTCATAAATCATTTAATGATTTATCAATAACAATTTTTAGAATTTCAATATAATGATTACATTTGCATTAATATTTGGGTCAAAGTTTACTGCCGTTGACCAAAAGTGCCCTTTCAGACGAGGAGTACAATTTTTTGATTCGTCCCGCAATAATTACACAAGTAGCACATTTGAACATTTTTTTTGGAATTATGCTAAACATAAATTGAACCTTAACACTTAAATGGAAAATAAACTTTTCTTTTATTACTCCCTAATCTAATAAATATCATCAATTATAATTTTTAAATATTCATTAAAATAACTAAAATCATTTTTAAGAATTGGAAAATTACATTCAAATCAAATATAAAGCTAAACTACTAAGAAAAAGTTACAAAATTTCAATACAAATAAAAAACATTCAAATAAAAAGTAAACTAATAGTACAGTTCAAATAAAAACTAAACCAATACAACAAAGTTTCATTACGTAATAATAAAAAAACAAAAGTGAACTCTCTACCTATTATCATAGAAAGACGGGGTGTAGGGATTACGCGGATTCCGGAGCCGAGACCCTCTTCTAAGCATTTGTTCCTGAAGCTCTTGTTCAGGGGTCATCTGAGCCGGATCGACGAAACCATGGTACGCTCCATGTGATGAAGGAGTCCTCAACCCACTTCCACTCGTATAAGCGCCGAAGCCCATAGTGGATGTGGATGGTCTAGGGGAAGGGTCTGCCTGGGCACTCCCACTGCCACCCCCCCAGCCACCCCCACTGCCACCCCCCACACCCCATCGCCACCCCAGCCACCCTCCGCACCCCTGGGCCCCAGCCCCCCGAAACCCCGCTCCAACGCTCAAAATCATACTGCGGATCGTGGCGCGATCATAAGATGTATCGGTCTGGGTCTGCGCCTGAGGCTCGGGCTCGGGCTCGGGCTCGGGCTCGGGCTCGGGCTCGGGCTCATCGTGTAAATCCATCTGGGGTGGTGGTTCTGCCTGTGCACGACGTCGCCGACGTTGTCGAGGTTGTCCCTGTACGCGATCTACTGGTGGGGGAGGTGCAAGCTAGACCGAAGGCGGTGGAGCTCCCTAACTCCCCCGAACCCGCGTGTCACAATCTCCCGCATTTCGGCGGCTTGGTGGGGATGCTCATCCCTCTCATTGGCGACATGCGTGCGCCGAAGGGTCCGCACCTTTTTGTTTTTATATCAAAAATATATATAAGAACGAGAGACATAAGTTAATAATTGATGTTTTCTTAAAAAATATTAGAAAAAAAAACTTTAAAAATGTAAAAACTTACCATAAACTCTAGGCGGGGGCAACGACGATCGGTATCCATCCACCTCTACGTGAGTGAGCCGTCGCACAAACCTACACGTTATGTCCCTATACCATACCATATATGGGTCGGTGTAGGTCATATCGTGGAAGCCGAACACCCGGAAACCAACCTCTCGTGGCGCCGTCCCCATAGTGTAACAAGTGGGCGATGGTGCTCACCCCATCTCACCGTAGGCCTTCCCCGCCGATCCGAATGGTGCAACTCCGTGCCGGCTGTCGAACGGTGCTGGGATAAACTGTCTCAGCCCAAACCGCCTCATCACGCGATCGTGCATGCCACTCAACCCTCTCAAAGCATATGAGAGGGACCTTCGCCAACCATATCTCCTCCCCTCGGCGCAGTAGACCGGAGCGGGTCTCCCCTCATAAGGCCGCCACACCACGTGACCCTCGTTCGCCCGAGCCACCGATCCCGATAGCCTCGCAGCTATGTGCGGTAACCTCTCTCGCATCAAGCGAAGCCTCGCGTCCACCCGAAATTTCATAAACAAAATAATTATAAGATTATGTTCAAAAAAAATAAAAACATTAACGACGAGAAAATAAAGTATGATATATGCATACATGCATCCGAGGGGTATGATGACGTAGTCCCGCTCTCTCGAGGCGATAACGGATCTCGCGGCCTCACACATGTCAACCTCTCCCAAGCCCGGATCTATATGAAATAAATGTATATCAAAAACTAAGTAATAATGCCACAAATTTGAAATAAAACTTAAAAACATAATGAACATTAAAATGAAATAAAATACCCGTAGAACGTTGAGAAATCCTCCGCACCGTCTCGTGTGAGGGTCTCGCCGCACTACATAACTCTCGGTACAGAAAGCAAGCGCCGCACTCCCCCAACCGTACTCCCTCACCCTAGAAACATCCCTAAGCAATGCGGAGATAACATAGCTTAACCTTGTTGTTCGTACGATCAGGCATGATCGTAGAACCCAAGGCAAGCAAGATATAAGCCCGTACGTATCGATCCACAATCTCTGGATCAGCATCATCATCCAGGTCACCAAAGTGTGGGAAACGTACGGTAATCCACCGGAGCTTCGCATCGCTCCCATCTATATCTCCGTCACTGTGGACAAACCCTAAATACTCCCGACACTCACCCGCCGCCTATATGTACCGGAAACCCATCATCGCAACAAAGATCCCCATCAATCGGCAACCCGCAAATCATGCCGATATCCTGTAGGGTGATAGTCATCTCACCAACCGGGAGATGGAACGTATGGGTCTCCGGACGCCATCTCTCGATCAAGGCCTCCAGCAATGCAAAATCGTACTGTATCCGGCCTATGTAGTGCACTCCACTAAATCCACACTCGCCAGCCTCAATAATATGACAGAGCTAATACAAAGCGGCAAGGTGGCACCATGACGAAAAACGAGGGGACTAGAAACCGGCCACCCGGACCAAATATACCTAGCCCTATGGTCTGCATGGCGGGTCAGAACAGATGTATCGATAGGCCCGGGATCAATGAACGCTTCCATCTATTTATTTCAATATCAAGGTTGGTTATTGTTCTATAAGGCAAGAAAATAAATAAAAGAATACAAAAATTGTAATTACTAGTACGTGGCATTGTAATCCAAAGTTATCCCACACTTCCAAGAAGTGCCTGTGGGGAAGTTCTTGGTTTCAAGCCTATATACTAAGTAATACTTCAAGAGTAATCCTCATGCGGTTTTGAAAAATAGGATGAAGTTTTTTTTTTTTTATAAAATGTTTGAACAATAAATCATATTTTAAGGGTTTAGGGTTTGGAATATAAGTATATGAGATTTAGGATGTTGTTATATGTATATTAATTCCTATTCTATTTTTCTATCACTAAATCATATTTTAAGGATTTAGGGTTTCGTGACGAGAAATTAGGGTTTAGGGTTTACAATATGGTATATATGACGCCTAATTAATTCCTTCGACGTCATGCCTCACCTTATGTACCCCTTTCACGAATTAAGGATTCCGTTCTGATTACCTATAACTTATAAGAGTCATTAGGGCACAATCCACTTGGACCTTGTTCGGACAAGCTCACGTTCCTATCTCGGTAATCAAATTTCCTATAATCTCACACAAGTTAAACTTTGTACTCCCTCCGTCCCAAAAAAATATTCAAAAATCTTTTCAAATTTGCTATTTATTTCTATTATGAGCAAATTTGCTATATACTCCCTTCTAAAATTTTCTAAAATGAATGACCCAATTTACTTTAAATTTGCTATTATTTTTTTTTTTGATAAAAAATAAATAGACAGTTCATATAAATGGGAATAACAATCGGTCTAATCTATCCTCGATTAGTTTTCCGCACAAGATTTTTAGTTTTATTATTAAAATATTTGAAATAATAATTTTTTCTCATCTTTATATTAAATAAATTAAAATCTGAATGCATCAATTAATTATTCTCAACAATTAAACTATGTATAGGGCACAATTAATTCATCAGAAATAATATTTACATCTATATATTTAACAATAGTTCAACCAAAAATAAAATCCTAAATTGCAATGTCATAAAAAAAACAAAAAAATTAGTCACATAAATGGGAATAACACTATTTCAACAACAAATCAACCAAAAAAAATCATACAAAAAATAAAAAATAATTCTTGGCATATAGAAATTTGTCACATAAATTCGGAATAATAATATTTCAACAACAAATCAACCAACAAAACTAAATAAAAATTCAGAATTAAATAAAAATTAGTCAAGAAATTCGGAATTAAAAAAAAAAATCATAAATTCGGAATAAAAATATTTCAACAACAAATCAACCAAAATAATAAAAAAATTCGGAATTAAATAAAAATTAGTCACATAAATATGGGAATAACAATATTTCAACAACAAATCAACCAAAAAAATCCTAAATTGCAATGTAAGATCTTCTTGGCAATATAGAAATTAGTCACATAAATTCGAAATTAAAAAAATAAATCATAAATTCGGAATCAAAACTAAAATTCAACTTAATATAGAAATTTAAACTTACAATTAATAAAAAGGTTGAATTTCTTCACAAAATCCTTGGCTTGGCTCGAAGTGTTCTTCTTCTTCCTTTCTTCCTTGGCTGGGCGGCTATGGAGAATGGAGTAAGTTTTTTTTTTTTCTTTGGTTGAATGCGTGAACTGAGAAGGGGTAAGGGTTTTAAATTGAACTCGCTACACGGTGTAGCGAGTTTGACTTCTGGTCAAAACTCGCTACACGGTGTAGCGAATTTAGTTTAATTAAATGACCTAATTAATTTTCCCAACGGCCGTAATTAATTACCCTAAACTCGCTACACGGTGTAGCGAGTTTTGACCAACCCTAGTCAAACTCGCTACACGGTGTAGCGAGTTTCAAAAAGAGGACATTTTGGGAAATAGTTTGAACAGTAAGTCATTTTCGTAAATAAAAAAATAAAACGGGATTATTTGGGAAAAAATTCCACCCATATCCATTTAATCAAAACCCTAATCTGATTACTCGCCTCCCTCCGCTCTCTCTATGTTTTTCTTTCATTCTCTTGATTGAATTTTATTTTTCCAGTTTCTTAGGGGCAAAGATGATTAGTGCTTTATATTCTGACACCTCTTGTATGAGAAATGCCGTAAAATAGCTTTTCATTGAGCAAATTAAGCAATTCTTCTACTCTTTCCGCACCAAAATGATCATCGTACTTTTTTATCGATACTGCACCAAAATGATCATCGTACTTTTTTATCGATACTACAGATATAAATAAGCTTAGCAATAATTTTAGATTGATTTGATTTTCAAATGAAAATATATCGATAGTATTGTTGATGTTGTATCAAGTTTTTTATTTTCATTTATATAATTAAATCAATCTAAAATTATTATTCAATATTTTTTCGTATTAATAACCAAAATAGTTTGAGAATTATTTTGGTACGGAAGGAATATAAGTCTGTAAAATTATAGAGTATGGTAGTAGTTTCATTTCATTCAAAAATGTTATTCAATGAAATGTTCATATTAACTAGAGCTGTCAATTCGGGAATACGGGATGGGATGGGACAAAATTATGTTGTCCTACGACGGAAACGAAACGAGACGGGACGGGATCGAAACGGGACGGGACCGAAAAGGGACGGGACTAAAATACTCCGTCCCATTTGTGGGACGCGGGATCCCGCGGGACAATGCGGGACGCGTTGACTAGGAGGGATAAGCGTTGACTACGCAAGTATTCACCATTGTGTTGGCCAGTGATAGTAAAATTCCTCCTTGTAGCATAGCACATTTCATCGGTCTTCCAAATCAAGTTAACAGGAACATTTTTCTTTGGTTTCACATGATAGGTAAGACCAAATTTCTGAAAAAGCCAATTATTGGCCACCAAGAATCCATGCTTGTTATCACTAGAACTAGTACCAATTGTTGACAAAGAAATATTAACAAGCTTGAAGAGAGGAGGGACATTGGTAATACAACAATTGATGCCGTAGCACATCCTATCTCTTTCCAATTGTATTATTAGAACTAGAGCTGTCAATTCGGGAATTCGAGACGGGACGGGACGAAATTATGTTGTCACACGACGGAAACGGAACAAAACGGAACGGGACTAAAATACTCCGTCCCATTCCGTCCCAAATCTATTGCGGGACAGGACGTCCCGATAAAACCGTCCCAACTTGACGGCTCTAATATTATCCCTCACATTTATACACTTGTTATCTTTCATTCATAATTTCCAGTCACCCATCTCCATATATTCGGACCAAAATAAATAAGCATTTTAAATTTAAGGGTCATTTTATACCCTTGTCTTTTTCATCTTCTCATTCCGTATTACTCAACAATTTTACTGGTTATATGACAACTCTTTTTCTTTTATTTTGTTATTTTTTTATACTTAATAGTATTTTTTTTTTTTCGTTTAAAAAATGAATGATCATTTTAAAATTAAAAATCATTTTAAAAATGTTAATTTTAATAGAAAAAAAATTATATACATTCTAGCTTGTTATGTACTTTCAATATTTTAGCTTTATAAAACTATAATTAACTATGAAAAGAATTGAAAAAAAAATCATTTTTTGAACTAACTTTTAATTGAAAGAAAAGTTTTTAAGGACTTTCATGATTTTTTTTTAATTATTCCATTTTAAATTAATATTTACCCAAATGACACCAGAAAAAATTTATGTACCAAAATGACCATTTTATGTGAAATCGGCATTGGCAATGTCATTTTTGGCTTGAAGTCGGCACTACCAATGCCGACTTTAGTCAATCAAAAGTCAGCCCATGGGAGGGTTAATTGCATTAATTAGTAATTTTGCATTAATTATAAGTGAAGTCGGCATTGGCAATACCGACTTCAACTAGGATTTTAGTGAAGTCGGCATTACCAATATCGTTTTCTGGAAAAAGTGGGGTAAAGTCGGCATTGGTAGTGCCGTTTTCTCCTTTACTTTACTGATTCCCAATACCAGTAGATCGTGTTCTAGGGGTGCCACAGAGACGAAACCAGGTTCGTAGACGTGCTCAACATGTGCAGGATGATCCAGAGGTAATATGTTAATTTTTTCGTTGTTCTGTTAAATATTTAACGAGAAGGGTCTTTTTTACTGAATTATAATTTAACATGTGCAGGATGATCCAGAGGTACATTTTGAGGAGGCAGCGAATGAGGGGGACAATGGCGAGGAAGGGAATGAGGAGGCAGCGAATGAGGGGGACAATGGCGAGGAAGGCACATTTACCGGACATGACGCTTTCTCCCAGGCAGGAAACTATGGATTCTCTCATACACAGATGGATTATACTCCAACTCCCCCTCCAAATTTAGGTTTTGCATCATATGCTTCGGACAGTGAGAGTGGAAGTCGAAGAAGAAGCGTTGACTATGCTCCAAGTCCACCTCTAGAGATGGGTTTCACATCGTATGGTTCTGCGAGTGGGAGTGGGAGGCGAAGCCTTCAAATGGATTATACTCCAATTCTACCTCCGATGTCGTTTTCGGAGGCTACACCTTTTGGTCACACAGACCCTACTCAGGTACCATCGTCATTTCGTCAAGCTAACATATCACGAATAGGTCATGTAATATCTCGCCTTGTGCCTAGGAGAAGTGATAGGCCACGTAATCCTCCTAACAATTACACCCCAGATGCATATCTCTGACGGATTTCCTATTTGACCGGGATGTGGTCAATAAATATTTTGATTGATGTAGTATTTATATGTCTATAAATAAAATGGATATTTTGTGGAATTTTTGGAATAAATTTAGACCCCAAATATTGACATGGAAGTTCATTTGATAATAAAATGATTTTGGTTAATGTGGGAATGAAATGAAAGGAGTATGGAATGGTTTGGGTCTATTTGGCTGATGTTAATACTTGTTTTGGTCACTTTAAAAACAGAGTATTGAAATTACCCGATCTTTTCCGCGCGCGGGCGGGGGGTGCGAAAAAGGCGGTTGTCTTTCGCGGAGGGGTTGGTGTCTGAGACCTCGCTTCATGGGAAGGAACAAAATGAGGAGTCGCCACACGGTTTTTGTATTTTGAGCCCAAACGTTGAGAAACGGCTTTTGTGAAAAGGTGTCGTTTTTATTGGTAGCAAAAACTTAGGAAAAGGCTTTTGAAAACGGGGATCATTTTTATTGGCAGCAAAAACGAGTAAAAAGCTTTTTTGTACCAGAGATTGTTAGGTTCGGAGGTCAGGTTACGTTTCGGGTAGAGTATGACGAGATCGCCCGAAACGCCTCGCATGACGAGTCTTTCTACCTTTCTCGAAATCGTGTGTGTGTGTGTGTGTGTGTGTGTCTTTTGAAATGGGGGCTTGAATGACAAGCTTAATCTTGGTTTGAATGACAAACGTTGATTAGGTGACTTTTGAAAAGACGAGCGTTTGAATGACAAACGTCGGTTTGAGACAGAAATGAGCGTTTGCGTGGCAAACGTCGATTTTGAGTTTGAAATGAGCGTTTGCGTGGCAAACGTCGACTTTGAGTTTGAAATGAGCGTTTGCGTGGCAAACGTCGATTTTGAACCGTGCGAGTCATTGTTAACGATTTTTACGGGAAAAATGCGTATTAAATGATTTTAAGTGTCAAATGGCGGCTTTGAGTTTGAAGATGAGCGTTCAGAGGCCGAATGTCATTTCGCGCGTTTTGAAAGAGAGTTCGACGGACGAACTCCGGTTTTGAACCGGGCATTACATTGTTAACGATTTTTACGGGAAAAATGCGTATTAAATGACATGCGATCAACGAATTGGGTTGCGACTCGGACTTTGAAAAGTAAATACTATCACAATCCAAACGGATCGGACTTTGTAAATGACAGTATTTAAAGTGCGGTATCAACGGAATCAAACGATCCGGATTCGTAAATGACGATCGACGAGGCCAAACGGCTCGGAATTGTAAATGACGATCAACGAGGCCAAACGGCTCGGAATTGTAAATGACGATCGACGAGGCCAAACGGCTCGGAATTGTAAATGACAATCAACGGATTGATCGATCCGGAATGGTAAATGACATAAAAGTAAACGGAACGGGGTCGGAACGCCGTTTTAACCCGTGATTACTTCTCTTATGGAAAGAGAAGAGGATCGAGGGGCTAAAACGTATCGGACCCCGTTAGATGGAGGCGTCTACATTTCGATAACGACGTTCGAAACGGTTATAGCGACTGGCGCGTAAACTGAGACGGAACGGGAGATTTAGAGAGAGGGAGTTATACCTATGGCTTAGGTCGACTCCTTTGGCTCGGGAGGTGTGTACGGGACACGGAAAGTGATTTGAAAGGTTGTTTCGAAGTTGTAAGGTGCGTATTTGATCGAAATACGAAGGTTTCACGCGAATCGAGACAGAACGGGAGCTCGGGAGGGGTGAAAACCAGTTTGGGCCGTGGGGGGTGGTGATTTTTGGTGTAAATTTTCTCTTCATTTGGCTTTGTGACCATTTCTATTTATAGGTGAAATTTGCGGTAGGAGTCCGGACGGACTTGGCTTGAATCCAGGGGGTTTTGTGGTATTTTGAGAATTTGAAGGACTTGCTGACAATTTCAGAAAATGTGCACAGTGAGTCCGGCCGGACTTGGCTTGCAAACCAGGGGCATTTTGGTCTTTTCCCTTTGAATTTGATTGAAGGGTGACTAGAGGGAGGTGGCATGGCTGCCACGTGCCCCTCTGAGTCACCAGCTTCATGGGAATTTGTTCCCCGGTCCCGGTTTTGTCCGTTTTTAAAATAACAGTCCGGGAAATGTCCGAAACGCCCCCGAAAAGTGTCGGAAAATGCGTTTTTCAATGAAAGCCGTGCTTTTACGTGTGATGACACGTGTTAAGTACGGTTCGACGTCGGGATGCACGGGGCAGTCCCGGGACGTCTCGTTGTCACAGCAACGGGGAGTTTAACGAGTTCCGGTTAACCTGGAGCGGGCCAGTTAACGGATTTCGGTTAACTTTCTGACGGATTTGGATGATCCGGATTTGGGTACTTACAGTTAGCCCCTCAGCGACGTCTCCTCCGAAGGAGGTGGGGTCGTTGAAAAAGATAAGGATCCAAATCGGGATGCCTTACTTTGAAGGAGACCTGGGAGGTCAGCTGGCTGGACCCTTAGCAAAAAGGATTCCTACGTATCCCGAGCGGGAATCAAGCCGATCGTAGTTCGAAAAGGGGCAAGGGCCACGCATGGGGACCTTGACCTGAGCGAGACTGTTAGGAGACGTCTAAACCTGGATGAGACCATTCGCGAGGTACCTATACCTGAATGGAGACTGTTAGGAGGCGTCTGAACCTGAGAGGAGACCATTCGCGAGGTACCGAAACCTGAATGGAGACTATTGGGAGGCGTCTGAACCTGGGAGTTCTGAAACCTTCGAGGGCGTGTGGCGCCTCAAACCGGAGTTGCGATGTTGACGAGGGCGTTCGTGCCTTGGGCCGGGCTTATTCTTTGTTGCCGCCGCGCTTTTATCTGGCTGGGATGAGCGTTCGGGCTTACCTGGATGGGCCGAAGAGGATTGTTGCGGCGTTCGTGCCTTGGGGTTCGGGCTTATTGCTGTTGCCGATGAGGAGGAACGATCGGGCTTACGACTGGCGGCCGGGGAGATGAATGTTCACTTGCTGAAGTGAAAAGGTGTTCGGGCTTACGAGGATGGCCGAAGAGGGATTGTTGCAAGGCGTTCGTGCCTTGGGGTTCGGGCTTATTGCTGTTGCCGATGAGGTGGAACGATCGGGCTTACGGCCGCGGCGGGAGATGAATGTTCACTTGCTGAAGTGAAAAGGTGTTCGGGCTTACGAGGATGGCCGAAGAGGGATTGTTGCGAGGCATTCGTGCCTTGGGGTTCGGGCTTATTGCTGTTGCCGATGAGGTGGAACGATCGTCTCGATAAGAGAGTGGAGGTCGGACCGCGAAGGTCGGGATTGATCGTTTTGAGATCGGACCGTGAAAGGTCGCGATGGGGGATGGAAATCGGACCGTGAAAGGTCGCGATTGATGATTGAATCGGACCATGAAAGGTTGCGATTAAGGATTGAGATCGGACCGTGAAAGGTCGCGATTGAGGCATGGAATCGGACCGTGAAAGGTCGCGATTGAGAATTGGACCGTGAAAGGTCGCTATTAAGGATTGAGATCGGACCGTGAAAGGTCGCGATGATTGGAATCGGACTAGACGTGTCCAAAATCTAACCGGAACCGGCTAACCGGAGGTTAATAACCGTAACCGTAACCGGCTATAACCGTCAACCGCCTTAACCGTAACCGTCTTAACCGAAACCGGCGGTTACACGGTCAGGTTAAGGTTAAGGTTTTCAAAAACCTTAAGCCGCGGTTATAACCGGCGGTTATAACCGTTTAACTAACCGGCGGTTATAACCGCCTAACTAACCGCCTAACCTTGAAATTTTTAAATTTGAAATTCAAATTTCAAATTTTGAATTATATATATTATATTATATATGTTTATATATATAATATATAATATATATTTATATATATATATATATATTATATTATATAGTATTATATATATATATATACTCCCTCCGTCCCAGCGAAAGAGTCGGTAAATTTGTCCGACACGCAAAATAAGAAATGTGATGTAGGAAAGAGAAAAAATTTAAATGTTGTGAGTATGAAAAATTAAATAGGAGAGAGAATGAGTGGGAGGTGATGTAAGAAAGATAATGTTGTGAGTGTAAAAGTAAAGTAGGAGAGAGAATGAGTGGAGAGAATAGTGATTTAAGGTTTCCTTTTTGGGAAAGTGGCTTTTTAAATGGGACGCCCAAAAAGGAAATAAATGGCTCTTTTCATTTGGGGAGAGGGAGTATATATATATATATATATATATATATATATATATATATATATATATATATATATATATATATATATATATATATATATATATATATATAATATTTACTATTTCTTTTGAGGTAAAGGCTCCTAAATGTCCCCCCTTAATTATAAAAGGGTAAGGTTGGTTGTCCCCCTCTTTGTAATTTTAATTAATTAATAAAATTTAAGGGTACCGTCCCTTTTTATTTTATATACTTTCGTTTATTTTTAAAAAAGTTAAGTTTTATTTTTTTCAAAATTCATTACTTTTTTTATATATCTTTTTGCAAAAAATGTACTCCCTCCGTCCCGGTCATCTTAGGAAAAAGTAAAAAGGCACGGGAATTAAGAAATATTATTATAGTATTAGGAGAGAGAATGAGTGGAAGAAGTGTTGTGAGTGTGAAAAATTAAATAGGAGAGAGAATGAGTGGGATGAATAGTTAGGAGAGAGAATGTTGTGAGTATAAAAGTAAAGTAGGAGAGAGAATGAGTGGGGTAGGAAGAGTATAAAATTAATAAAAACTTTCTATTTTGGGATTTCTTAAGATAAGCGGGACGCCCAAAATAGAAACTTTTCTTAAGATGGGTGGGACGGAGGGAGTATATAGTAAACAAAAGTCTAAAATGGTCTTCTTTATCCAAAAAAAAATTAAAAAAAAAATAAAAAGTTAACTTTTTTATAAAACTAGTTAAAAATCTGTTAAAAAGTTAACTATTTTCTTCAAAAAAAAAATGTTAAAAACTGTTTTTTAAAAGAAATATTTCTCAAATAGCTTTGCTTAACCAAAAAAAAAAAAAAAGCATTAAAAAATCTGTTAAACACATTTTTCGTTAAAATTTCATTTATTTAAAAATTCTTAACTTTTTTTTTTTATAACTTTTTCCAAAAAAAATCATTAATAAGTAACATCTCAAATTGTATTCTTTATTCAAAAAAAATAAAAAGGGGTTATACAGTACAAAAGTTAACTATTCCGTTAAAAAAGGACCAAACTGAAAAAAAAAAAAGCACATTTTTAACCGTGTAACCGTGTATAACCGTGTAACCGTGTATAACCGTTAACCGTATAACCGTAACCGTTAGTACACGGTTAACGGTTAGGTTACGGTTAAGACTTAACGAAATTTTTAACCGGCGGTTATAACCGTTAACCGGCGGTTATAACCGTTTGGACACGTCTAAATCGGACCGTGAAAGGTCGCGATTAAGGATTGAGATCGGACCGTGAAAGGTCGCGATTGAGACTTGGAATCGGACCGTGAAAGGTCGCGATTAAGGATTGGAATCGGACCGTGAAAGGTCGCGATTAAGGATTGAGATCGGACCGTGAAAGGTCGCAATTGAGACTTGGAATCGGACCGTGAAAGGTCGCGATTGAGAATTGGACCGTGAAAGGTCGCTATTAAGGATTGAGATCGGACCGTGAAAGGTCGCGATGATTGGAATCGGACCGTGAAAGGTCGCGATTAAGGATTGAGATCGGACCGTGAAAGGTCGCGATTGAGACTTGGAATCGGACCGTGAAAGGTCGCGATTAAGGATTGGAATCGGACCGTGAAAGGTCGCGATTAAGGATTAAGATCGGACCGTGAAAGGTCGCGATTGAGACTTGGAATCGGACCGTGAAAGGTCGCGATTGAGAATTGGACCGTGAAAGGTCGCTATTAAGGATTGAGATCGGACCGTGAAAGGTCGCGATTATTGGAATCGGACCGTGAAAGGTCGCGATTGAGACTTGGAATCGGACCGTGAAAGGTCGCGATTAAGGATTGGAATCGGACCGTGAAAGGTCGCGATTAGGATTAAGATCGGACCGTGAAAGGTCGCGATTGAGACTTGGAATCGGACCGTGAAAGGTCGCGATTGAGAATTGGACCGTGAAAGGTCGCTATTAAGGATTGAGATCGGACCGTGAAAGGTCGCGATGATTGGAATCGGACCGTGAAAGGTCGCGATTAAGGATTGAGATCGGACCGTGAAAGGTCGCGATTGAGACTTGGAATCGGACCGTGAAAGGTCGCGATTAAGGATTGGAATCGGACCGTGAAAGGTCGCGATTAAGGATTGAGATCGGACCGTGAAAGGTCGCGATTGAGACTTGGAATCGGACCGTGAAAGGTCGCGATTGAGAATTGGACCGTGAAAGGTCGCTATTAAGGATTGAGATCGGACCGTGAAAGGTCGCGATTATTGGAATCGGACCGAGAAAGGTCGCGATTGAGACTTGAAATCGGACCGTGAAAGGTCGCGATTGAGAATTTAATGGTGAAGACCATTATTAAATTTTAACGTCAGGAGACGGAATAGTAACTTGGAATGTCCGGAGACATGGTTGAACGTTGGAATGTCAAATGTCAACTGGACTGAATTTAACGTCAGGAGACGAGAGTTAGTGAGAACTAACTTTGATTTATCCTCGGGGGAGGGGGTGTTAGAAATGTCTAACTGGGGGAAATTTTACACTTTTGGGGGCCAAAAGTGGTAAAATTGGAATTGCCAAAAGCTGAGGGGCAAAAGGGGCAAAAATTATTCTGGTGCAGTAAGAGTCCGGTCGGACTTTTACTGAATTTCCAGAATCCTTTTTAATGCCGAGGCTGGGGAAGGAAGAAGCCATTTCTTCCATTGTTGCCGGCGAGAGAGAGAGAGAGGAGAGAAAATTTTCCACCCCAAATTGCAAGGTTTGCTCGAATTTGTGAGGGAAATTCGCTATGGAGGGTGAAGGAGGACCAATGGCTCGCCACGGAAGGACTGATGACGAAAGAACTCGGTTGGTTCGGACCATTCGAACCACCACTCTTCCATTGAATCCGGCGGAGTTTTATCCGGCGAGGGACCGCCACAACTCCAAGGGAGGGATCGAAAGACAAGTAAGCTTCCTACAAATTCCATTAATTTTAAGAATGTGCATTCTTTAAATGTTAGAAATTTGTTAGGAATGAACTTAGGAATTTTGGTGCCCGATTTGGGGCTTTTGACTTTGCTATGAATCGTTGTCGAAATTGACTAGGATGTAGTTCAATTGACATCATGGGTGGATGACATAAAAATTTTGGTTGCAAAATTCCATGTCTAGATGCATTTTCCAAAATTAAAGTAGCTTTAATTCGGGACGGAGCGAAATTTTCGAAAAATTCGAAAGAATTTGAAAGTTCGACAGTTCAAAATGTTTTGAAAGTTCGGATTCGACGGAGTTTCGAAATGATTTGACGGATTCGACGGAGTTTTCGAAATGTTTTGAAAGTTCCGGATTCGACGGAGTTTTCGAAATGTTTTGAAAGTTCCGGATTCGACGGAGTTTTCGAAATGTTTTGAAAGTTCCGGATTCGACGGAGTTTTCGAAATGTTTTGAAAGTTCCGGATTCGACGGAGTTTTCGAAATGATTTGAATATACGTAGGAAATGAATGAGAACCGTATCTGCATTGCATCCTTTTGACATGCGTTGTTGCATTCTGTTGACGTTGCTTCTGTCTTGTTTGTGCGAGGGACGAGGGACGGTTAGTACTCGCATAACCTTGAGAGAAGAGTCGGGGTGCCTTTGAGCGGTGCGAGCATTGTGGGGCATTATCCCGGACGTAGCTCGAGAGAGGAGAGAGGAGTCCACGGCAGTGGTGATTGACTCGGGTTAGGTTTGGTTTCATCAGTGCGGTAGCTGCGACAAGTGTCTGTAGAGCGGAGTCCCATGTATGTCGCGAGCGAGAAATGCGGTGGGATCGACCCACACTTTCCATTTCGAGATGGGGGAGGCGACGGTGACTCCCACGGATTTTGCCGCTATCAGCTGGGTTGCCGACTTATGGCAACACGGCGGGTGTGGAGTTGACGGTTACACCCGGGCTTGGTTATGCAGCTTTCTTTGGGTTTTGATATTACCGATGCCGAGGCTTAGGCATTCGGTACGAGCCGATGGAGAATCATTTGAGGAAGGTGTTGCCGATTACTGGTGGGTCCTTGAGGATGACCGCGGAGCGTCTGGCTCGAGGTTCCTTTGGTTTCTTGTCGGCGACTTTATTCCCGACTTCGACACGTCTTGTCACTTCCCTCTGCTCGGGTGTTGGTAGACTTGGATGCCGTGAGGGGTTCGCGTGGGGGAGGCTGGGCCCGGCCGAGCTCTACCATTCCACAGACGGAGTTCTCGCGGGGAGAGGAGCACTCATTTAGGCACTTCACGCCCTTTGTCTTGGATGTAAGTTTACGTGCTTTTTCTCTTCCTTGCCTCTTTTATGTACTCGTATGTATACGCTTTGTAGGCGACATAACTTTCCATTCTCTTGGCGGGTGCAGTGCTACGAGGTGTTCGGTCCGCGAGCTTGGGACATCAAGGAGCCGTACCGTCCCTGTTCCACTGCCATGTTGGTTTGGCGAGAAGAAGGCGAAAGGGCGGTCTCTTCGAGTTGGCACTCGAGTGTCATACGAGGAGATATCTCTACGGCGAACACAGAGTTCTCTGAGAGGATCCAGTGACACAGTGGAGTAGGATTCGATCATGTCGCGGTGCGGTGCCGGCGAGACTACACGGCGGCGGAAGCTCTGGTGGGACTTCAGCTGTGACGCCATGTATTTGGGGAGAGGTGACCGTCGGCATAGGCGGGAGTCTCTTCCCTTGGTGCCGGTGGATCCTCCTTTGTACATGCGGCATCCCGGGAGATGCCGATTGATGGTGGAGGGTACCTTCGGGCGTATACTTCTCTGAGTACATCATAGCGGGGCCGCCTATGATGTTTTCTTGAGATGAGGTGAGGAGCCGCAGTGCGGCATAGAGAGGCGAGGTCCACTGGAGGTCCTCGAGATTTTCCGATCCCGCGAGCTAGGCTAGCGTACGAGGCTGGGCGGTTCGCGTAGGCGACTTGTGATCCGCTTCCGGGCGGGCCGAGACCGCGATACGGGGCGGACCCCAATGATTCGGTGAGCACCTTTTTGATTTTACGCATTTGATAGTAGCATTACGCACATGTTGCATCTGTACTTTACGCTCGCTTTCGATGATTTTCTGGTTCGCGAGGTATCGGCCGTACGTATAATGAGGCCGTAGGGGTGGTGGACGGGTGGTCCGCCTACGCCGGGAGGCTCGTGGAGTTCATGCGGTGCGGTTCCGGAGGAGCGTGGGCGTCCGTGATCGGGGGCCGTCTAGGCCGAGGTTCGCCTGCTCCACGGGCGGTGGGGAGGACTTTACGCGGGGTTTGGCCGGTTCGCGGGCGGAACGGTGGATTTGGAGCTCCTTCTTACGCACTCGGGCGCGAGAGAGGAGTCCTCGAGTTCGCGTACTCCGAGGAGGCCCTTTGCCTATTCCCATTTGGAGGAGTTCGGCGAGTTCTGTTTGCGACGGATCCGGCGGCGGAGCGGATGCGTCGAGTGTACGGATGACGAGCGGGACTCGAGTAGTCCCCTTTTCTTGCTTTCTTTCTTTCTTGCTTTGTTTAGACAAAATGCATGTATTTGTCGAGGAACAAATTTTTGATTTGAGCTGTATTTGCAAAAAGGCGCCGTGGGCGGGAACACATGCCAGCATATTTATTCTATGATCACCTTACATTATTTTTGGCAAATAAGCAAATAGGTTAATCAAAAATAAATAAAAAGAGAAATGCATTAAAAATTGAACGGGTCAAAAATTAAGCATGTATGCACTAATTTTTAATTATTTGCCTTGTTGCACGAGCCGGGCGGAAGGGATATTGACATTGGTTGAATGAAATCGGGGGCGAGCACGCGAGATTTCATAGGAGTGAACGAGGGCATGGTTTGGAAATGTTTCCAATTTTAAGAGCATTTGTGCAGAGTTGACAAGTCAGCTGCGAGAGAGAATCCCGTAGGACTAGAAGCGAATTTCAGATTCTTTAAATTGCGGTTTCGGCTTTGCAATTGGTGAAAAGCTGCGCATTGCTTTGTTCATGCTGAATTCTTTTCCATTTCTTAAGGTTTTCTTCACCTTCGACATGGCTCCCTTTCCCAAGTTATCGTCTCGGATGCAAGAGCGATATTTGGACAACTTTCGATCGTGGGTACGGAACCACACGAGGCGGAACAAGAGGTTTTCGAAGGCATTACGGGATTAAATCTGTTTGGGCTTTGAAGGAGCTCATGCCGGATTGGGATCTTTTGAGAGCCGCGTCTCGGTTACAGGACGTACGGAGGAATGTGTACGGCTTTTCGTACAACGAAATCACTCCTACGTTTGAAGATTTCAGGGCCGTGCAGGAGGACACGAGGCGGAACAGCTAGTTCTTCCGTATCTTTGGTGGCATGGCCCTGTTGAGAAGCTAGTGTCTTTGTTGGGTATCTCATTTGGAGAAGCATACGGGATCTTGTCTGAGGATCTGGAATTACGTTGACATTTCGGGGCCCAGAAAGATTTGCCGGAGGCGAGGAGCGTCTTTTCGTGGGGCAGCGTTTGCTACGTGCGCGATTGCTACTTTGTTCACATTCACGTCTGCAGGTGTGTGCCATCACGGTGTCTTGGACACTGGTGAGGCGGTGCCGGAGTGGGGAGACATCGTGCCATTGGTCTTGGGCGAGACGTTCACAGGCATAGGCCGGATGGCGGCCGGTAGCCGATACATGTGGGGAGGGAGTCCGCTATGCGGCCATGTGGTTGAGGAGAGGCTGCGAGATGATGCACGAGGTGCCAATGTCTGTGACGCTTGGTCTTTCTCGCGGCGTCCTCTGGTGATAGGGGCAATCGGGTGAGCAATTTGGAGCTCTGGATGGCCGGACTTTGCACGCATCACTTGCGATGGTGGGTTCCCCATTGGAAGTTACTGAGACTTGTAGGACCGCTCGGGAGAGTGCATTGATCGTCGAGTGCCGAGGGCATCTCGAGCGTCTTTCTATATTCCATCATTGGTTACGCGGCGATGCAGTGGAGCGAGATGCCCTTGGCTGATCGAGTTATCTTTGCTACCTTTGAGGTGGGATCTCTGCGGATGGAGGATCCTTCGACGCTGTGCGATCACCGGTGGTGGCAATACACGTCCTTTCTGCCCGGGGTTCTCTTTCACCGGAGAGAGGGCCTTTGTTACGTCGGCAGTATACGAAGGCGAGTACGAAGAGTGTATGGGGAGACACGAGATGGCTATCTTGTGGAGACGGAGTGAGTGTTGAGTGCGATCACACAGACGGCTCGACCTTGAGAGGACGAAGCGAGGGCTAACCACAGGAATCGTCTTGGCGATGCCGTAGGGCGATTATGTGGCAAGTGCTGATCGGGAGGCCAATCAAAGCACTATGATGATGGCTCGAAGCGAGGCGGCTCGAGACGAGCTAGAGAAAGGGCTGCGTTGACGGCCGCGAGGCTTGACGGAGGCGTCGGGAAGAGTCCACGAGCCGGGTAGAAGGCCTACAGGAATATTTCTGCGAAGGTGAAGAACACTCGCCGGGGAAAAGGGAAGGGAAGAAGGATGAAGGACCTAGTACGGGAAACTAGGTTGACCTTCTTTGTCCCAGTATCCACCCATTGTCATTGCGAGACACATTAATTGATTAATGTTTTATTGTAGTTTTGCTAGCGTGTAGCGAGTCAAGAGTTGGCCGTGCTTGAACTCATCAAAGAATGTTTTAACCGTTATGAATTTGTAGGTTAAATGAAAAGAGTTTTTCGAAACACAAGCAATTGATGCTTATTGTATTTTTGTTTTTTAGACCGAACCAAAGATGGTGCCTACGTTCCCCTTTTACAATTGGACTAAGGGGCTCGGGTCACCGTAGTTCGACACTTTTAGGTGAATTTGAGAAAAACAAAGACAAAAGAAGTGCGACCTGTTTTTACTGGATCATTAGCGGGAATGTATCCGAGTTGGGTATTACTCTTTTAGCACTTTAATTTGCGAGGGACGGTGTATGGGAAGGAGAGTTGACTCGTGCTCTTCCTCAAACGAAGTATCTGCGGAGCTTGCTTCCGTTCACGGGGTTAACGAAAGGGTTTCCGTCCAAGTCTGCTAGCTTCATGGCTCCTCCGGAGAAGATTCTTTGTACCACGAATGGTCCTATCCAGGTAGGCTCCCACTTTCCAGGGATTGGTGCGTAGGAGGCTTTTCCTTTAGCACCAAGTCGCCTTCTACGATGTCTCGGATCTTGACTTTCTTGTCGAATGCTCGTGCCATTACGCTCACAGTAGGCTCGAGTGTGTTCCATGGCTTTCAATCTGCGCTCGTCGAGTAGAGCAAGTTCGTCGTGACGGCTCTGTAGCCATTCGACTTCATTGATCCCGTTTTCCAAGAGGACTCGGAGGGATGGAATTTCCAATTCCACGGGTAACATCGCTTCCATTCCGTAGGTAAGTGCGAACGGAGTCTCCCCTGTGGCGGTTCGGCGATGTTCGGTATCCCCGGAGGGCTAGATGTAGCTTTTCGGGCCGATCCCGACCTGCAGTGGTCATCTTTCGATTATCATGGCGAGAGTCTTGTTGGGTGCCTCTCTTGCACCATTGGTTTGTGGTGCAGTAAGGAGAAGACTGTGACGTGTGACTACGAATTCGGTCGGTAGTTGGTCACAATCTCCTTCGAAGTGAGTCCCATTGTCGGAGATGATCTCGTTGGGCACTCCGTATCGGCACATGATGTTCTCTCGGATGAACTCGGCCACCTTCTTAGAATTCGGTACCTTGTACGATCTGGCTTCTACCCATTTGGTGAAGTAGTCGGCTGCGACTAAAATGAACTCGTGACCATTGCTCCCTGGAGGAGTGATCTTGCCGATGACGTCGATTCCCCATGTGGCGAAAGGCCGTAGGCGTAGTCATGCGGTAGAGTTCGTGAGGAGGATGTGATTGAGGTTGGAGAACCGATTGACATTTGTCGCGGCTTCGGACGAAGCTGGATGCGATGCTGTTTCCATTGATATCAATAGTATCCCATACGGAGAATGATACGTGTCAATGCTCGGGGCGTTCGTATGCGGACCGCGGGTTCCGTTGTGAACTTCGTTCATTAGCTCGCTGGCTTTTTCTTTGTTTACACAGAAGGAGTGGCCCTTGGTGGCGCTTCTTGTACAACATACCCCCCGAGAATGACGAAATGGGATGCCGGGCGTTTTAATGCCATCATGTTTTTGGCTTTGATCCCTTCTTTGTATTTTCCATCTTCACTTGTGAAGGAAGCTTCTCATTTGGAAGTGCTTGGTAAATTTGATTGTACCGGGGTTCGTCGATCGTTTCTTTTTCTTTTTCGATCTCACGGCAATAGGCGGGTGTTTCCGTCTGCCTATTACGAGGGTTTTCTTGCTTTCCCTTCGGGAATTTCGACAAGAGGCGAGGTTGCCGGGCGTCTGCGAAGCGGTTTCTGTCTCTTGGCAAATAGTGAAAAGAGATGTCCTTGAGCGAGCAATGAGTTCCTCCGTATGTACGCGTGGTACTTCGAAGGCAGAATCTACCGTCTTCCATTTGTTGGATACTTGATTGATGATCAATCTTTGAGTCTCCATATACATCCCGGCTCTAAGATGTTGCGCTCGAGGCGGCTTCCAAACCTGTGCCACGAGGCTTCATATTCTGTTTGCATTGTTGGTTGCTTCAAAATTCGGCTTGATGGCTATGGGAGTATGCTCGTCCTTGGGATCGACAAGGAGCATTCCAATGCCATTCCCCTTCTTGTTGGCTGCCCCATCGAAGAAGAGTTGCCGGCGGTTTGCTTGTTGTCAAGTGAAAAGATTCCGTCGTCCAGGAAATTGCGGATCGGGACCCTTAGGTTCATTGCTCGGGAAGTCGGCAAGGCGATGCGCCATTACTACGCCCTTTGTTGATTTTCGACCATGTACTTGATGTCGAACTCGGCCCGGGAAGAATGACCACTTGGCTAGTCGCATTGACAGATGGCTTGTCAAAGAGATATCGGACGGGGTCCACTTTGGAGACCGGGAGTGCGAATGCGGCTGCATGTAGTGTTTCGGTTTCCCGACTACCCATACAGGCGGTACAAGTTTTCTCTGATCTTTGAGTAGTGAGTTCACTTCCTTGAAGCTTTCGGCTTACGAAGTAGATTGCATGCTCAATCTTGGAATCTTTCTGTTCTTGTGCCGGCATTGCTCCGATTGACGTGTACATTGCTTGTCGAGATACGGGAGTAGTGGCTTGTCTTCATGTGGCGGAGCACGGGGTGGGGGATTAACCAAGTAGGTCTTGATTTTCTCGAAAGGCTGTTTGGCACTCGGAGTCCCATTTGATGTCGGCATTCTTTTTCATCGGTTTGAACATGGGCTCGCGAGAAGATGTCAGCGGTTGATGAAGCGGCCCGATGTCTTGAAGTCTTCCCATGAAGCTCTTTACTTGTCGGGGTTTGAGCGGCTTCATGTCGATGATGGCCTTGATTTTCCTGGGATCGGCTTCGATACCTCTTTACGTAACCATGTACCCCGGTACCTTGCCGCGCTTGGCCTTAGAAGGTGCACTTTGCCGGGTTTAGCCTCATGGAGTGTTTTACGAGTACGGTGAAGAACTTCCTCGAGATCTGTCATGTCTTTGCATGTCGATCCCTTGGAGTGGATGATCATGTCGTCGACATATACTTCGATTTCTTTGTGAATCATGTCATGGAAGAGAGACTATTGCGGCCGTAGTAAGTAACCCCGGCGTTCTTCGGCCGAACGGCATGGCCAGGTGTAACAGATATGTCCCCGCGGAGTGGTGAAGGCGATCTTGGCTTGATCCTCCTCGGACATCTTGATCTGGTTGTATCCGGCGAACCCGTCCACGAAGGACTTTACTTGAAATTTGCCGTGGTGTCGACCGGCATGTCGATGTTAGGCGGTGGGAAATCATCTTTAGGGCTGGCCTTGTTGAGATCCCGGAAATCTACGCGACATCGACCTTTCCGTTGGCCTTGGTGACCGTCACGATGTTGGAGAGCCAAGTCGGGTACTCAATCACTACGATGAAACCAACTCGGAGCATTTTCTCAATTTCTTCTTTAACTTGCAAGGACCACTCTGGCTTGATCTTGCGGCTTACATTTGACGAGGCTTGGATTCGGGATCGAGGGAATTTTGTGCTCCACGATTGAGGATCGAGTCTGGCATGTCTGATATGACCGGGCGAACACGTCAACATACTCCGGAGGAGAGGCTTATCGGGGCTTCTTTTACTGCATCGGCGAAAAGCGCCCACTTGTGTCTCTTTAGGCTCTTGCGCGGACCCCGGAGTTCACTTTGGTCATAACCTCTTCGGCGGCTTGGGCCGGTTGTCCTCTTGGTCAACTACACGCTCGAGAACTTCTTTAATGTATTGTTCGTTTAATGTGTACGCTTCTTTATCAATTGAATTATTAACGTCTTTTAAGTTGTTTGTTAACTTATCGGTTGTTAAAGTGGCAATGAGAGGATACTCAGAAAGGTCGAGACTTTTCATTAAACAAGAACGGGAATACATGATTGGCTACAACATTATAGTCCTCAGGCGTAAGGCCGTTGGATGACTCGGAAGGGCGGACTCGACAGGGCGGCTCGAAGGGTTTGAGACCGGGTTTAGGGAGATGTGGGTGCGGGCCCGGCTTGTCTTCCAATTACTGGCTTGCCCTTGGTCGGTGAAAGTTACCCAATTCTTGAGTGGCATTCTTTGGATGCTTGATGAGGGTGCGGGGATCGAGAGGCTTGGCTCCTGCTTTGTCCCTATCATGGCGATCATCTTTGTTGTCGGAGCCCGATCGATCAAGTTGGGCAACTCCATGACTTCTTCAAACAGGACTACTGTAGGCGGGTCCCTGAGAGCGTCTTCTATGAATTACGGTTCCTTACGCTTTGGACTTGCTTGTCTCGAATGTGGCCTCGGCGGGTGATCCGAACAACTTGTTTCCCATGGAGAGTACCTTGAGTTGCTCCTCCAAGTGCAGGATTCCCTTGAATGTGTACTCATCTTTGGGTGTGGTGGCGGTTGGTCCGAGGTAGAGGCTGTGATGTCGAGAACGCTCCCTTATCGGATTAGCTTTGAGTCCTGCGAAACGCTTGAGGTCCGTGCTAGGCTGTTCCATTCTTCTGTAGTCTTGGTGCGACTATTCCTGCTTCTTTCTCATCTTCATCGGTTCATTTGTCGGTCCCCTCGGTTACGTCGGTTGTTCTGTCGGTGTCGGTCCCCTCGGATTACTGCGTCGGTTCCCTTGTCGGTCCCCTCGGTTCTGCTGTCGGTTCCCTTGGTGAAGTAATGAGCGAGGTCGAAAGCTGTAAGGTCGGAGGTGGGTGTGCCGTCGGAGGTTCCCCTTTTGCGAGGCTGCTTGCCTTGGTGCGGGCGAGCCTTTTGTCTTCCTTGATGTCGGCCGGTGTTGGCACGTAGCGAAGCCCCTGGACCGTGGTGTGGTCCTTGACTTCAATAACTTGGTGTTGGCCTTGCGGCCTTTTGCCGAGCCCCGATCACAGGATGAAGTTCATGAGTTTCATCATCCTCGTGGCGGGAGGAATCGATCGTGAGACAGTGGAAGGTCCACGTTGCATATTTGGATCTTGGAGGTTTCGAGTGAATCCGATTAATGGCATGTCGTCATTATGCTTGATTTCCAATCTTTGGAATGTCGTTAGTCTTTGGTCCCCTCGGTGGTGACAATGTCGCCGTAGGCGTGGTTAGCTTCGTTGCCTTGCATGAACTTGAGAGCCTTTGGTGAAGGGTGGATGCCACGCCATTGATTTGATGCGGCCGAGGGGACGCCCGGGATGGGCTGTGAAAGTGATTGGAATGTCCAACACTTGGAATTCGGTGGGGATCACCCGCTTGCCGAACCGAGATGTTGAGAGTAGCAACCCAGAAGCATGCGGGAAGTAGAGTCATAGGCCTTGACGGTGTGGGTGAAGGCTTAAGATACGTGGGCTTGATGTCAAGCGGGTCCATCATCTTGGCGGGCAAGACATTCATTCGGAACCTCCGTCTACCAACACGCGGGGAAGGCGACAGCTCGTCAGTGGTGTGATGTAGAGCGGCTCATTGTGATCGGCCCCAAATTTTGGAAGGTCCAAATGCGTGAAGGTGATAATGTTGCCATAGTGGATGTTGCCGATCATTTGAATGACTTCATGCGGGGTTGCGTCCACGGGGACCATGGTACGGGCCGAGGCTTTCCTCTAGCTTGAGCTTGTGAGGATAAGAGGAGGTGGCGAGAGACGAAAGGGAAATGTTCGCTGAGTGCGCTTGGTAGTGAGGATCGGGTCCTCTTTCGAGGAATTTGCGTCTTCGGGCTGGCCGGATTGCAATTACGGCTCCGTCGGCTTTTTGGTGGCCTTAGGTGGTAATGCATGGATTTGACCCGATCGGGTTAGAACGGCGACATCGGGTTTGGTCCCTTACGAGCAGTGCTGCTGAGTTGAGCCATAGTTAGAGGAGGATTCCTCGTAGCATAGGGCCATATGTCTTCCCTCAACTCATTGATTGTGGATGAATTCCGGGAGCTTCGGCGGCTTGACGGATTACGTCCCGGGATGCGGCTTGGATGCCTCTGCGGGGAGGTAGCCTACGGTTTGGCCTTGATTGTTCGAATGTCGGTGCACAACGGTGGTTGCACTGGCCCGGGCGTGCGTTGCTTGACCCTCGGGGAGGTTGGAGAGTTCTCGGCTCAAGCGAACGGTCTCCTTGATCTCTTCACGGTATATCGCGTTCCTTTCCTTCTTCTTGAGCATACTCGGGGCATTACGGAGTTGGGTGCAGCGATACTCGTGGTTTGCTAGTTTTCCTCCGCTCAGGCCCCGAGATCAACCTTCTTGCGGCGGAACTGCGTCGAGAGTGAGTGCTGCGTTTCTTCCCATGTGAGAATAGCCGGTGCTTCTTTGAGCTGCGTGCGGCGGTCTAGGTAAACCTCCGTCGGGGAGAGTTTTCTCCTGCTTTATCGAGTGGCGGGTATGTCGGAAGGTGAGTACACGGCTTCCCGAACATCGGCCCATGTATTTGGTTCTTTGTCCCGAGTTGATCGTTTACGTAAAGCGAAGGCGTAGGCTGTGGAATTTCCACGAGTAGTTGCTCGAGGCAATTTCCATCCTCCTCCTGTTTTTAAATAGACCTTCCTCCACGAGTTGGCCTTTCAATTTGAGTGCGGAAATGATCCGTTCCCATCCTCCCGGGACCCTTGGGAGTCCGGTTTTGTTGACTTCATGCCGGCTTGGAAGAGAATGGTTTCATCGTCTTCATCGTCGCTTTCACGAGAGAACTTGCTTTCCTCGGGAAGGTAAGCGGCAGGATTCGTTACTGGCGTGTCGTTCCATCTCCTAGGTCATTGGGACCGTTGACCACCCTTGCACAGCGAGAGGGGTTGGATGAGAACAGACGGTAGTCGAGGAAGTTGCCATGAGCAAAACTCTTGAGGTCGGCTGGTCTAGAGTGGCCTCTAGCTTTACATGCAAGGCACTGTGACACTTTAAGGGCTTGGTCCTGTAGGTCTTTCGAGCTTGGTCTTCGTCCCAAAGACGACTTTCTTGAGCGGCTAGTTCCATGAGAGCTTTCCTTGCGAGACCTAGGCGATCTCCGTAGGTGCGCATCGTCGGCTAGTGTCGAGAACCGTGATTACATTCAAATCGCCGAATGGCGGGAACACTTGGATTACATTGACGAAGGAAGTCGGGGCCAGGACATTCCATGCGGCCTTCCTTGATCTCGATCACCAAGAAGTTTGCCCATATACGCTTGATTGACCCCGGGGGTATTGAATTACGCAATGTTGACGGTCTCGTGATCTCGCTCGATCGCCAAGTCTATCAAAGCTAGCGGTCGGCGCGGGATGTACGAATCCGGGGCGTGACGGTGGGAGTAGAATCGGCTGGAGCATGTTGATGCTTTGAGGTGGTCATTTCCTATGTCGGAAGGCGGCTACGCCTTGCGGGGAAGACTTTCACGAGATGTTTTCGGGGTGGCTGCGGAAGCGTTCCCGAGTTGATCGACTTGTAGCGGGGTGAGGAGCTTGGTCTCCTTATTTGTTGCCCTTGGCCTTAGCGGCGTTTGAGGGTATAAGCTTGAGCGACGGCACGGGCCGGTTGCCAGCTGAGGCAGTACTCGGAAGTGAGGATGAGCTACGAGCTCGCTTGGCCAATGCCTCGTTTACCGTGAGCGAGCGGTCATCGAGGGTGACCTTGGTGTTGCGAGAATCGATAACAGGGCGGGATCCTTGGCTTCATCGGGATATACGGAATAGATGATATTGACGAAGTCGTCGTCATTTACTTGATCGAGAGGATTCCTCGTTGCGTGAATCACGTGCTTCCAATTATCGGATAGGCTGTCATGTCTTGGACGTTGAGCTTGACAATTTCCATGGTATTGGAACCTTGGTCGTAGGTGACACGATCGGAAGGAGTTCCGTCCTCAGCGAGCATGTGAATGCGAGAGGTGCGCTTGCGGGTGCGCCGCGTCTTCGACTCCGGAGAGTCCCGAGATTCATCGTCATCGATCGTTCAATCCGAGGTGTAGGGACGTATTGCGTCCGGTTGCGTTCTTTGGAGCGGCTAGGAAAACATCATGCTCTTCGTTGGAGAAGAGGGGTGCGGCGGGTAGTTCCTCGTGGAGGACATCCCATACAACTTCCATGCATTCATCACGAGAATGACGGTGCTTGTTGACCTTTATCACAAAGATCTCTTCGCACAGCGGGGCGAGAGAGTTGGTTTGGAGAATGCTTGACAAATCTCCGATTGGAGGCTGGGGTTTATGTGCCCTCATCATGGCGATGTTCGGCGTTTCCTTCCAATCTGCCTCCAAATGTTGGAAACGACAGTTGAACTTGATGTATCGGGCGCCGAGTGCACTTTGCTCGAGTACGTTTACATAGTTGGCATCTCCGGACTACGAGGATTACGATGAGATTTGCCCCGGTAGTCCCTTGGTTGATTCGAAGGAGGTAACCCGGTGCACAGTGCGGACACGCAGCTCTTGTCTCGGCTTCGTTTCCTATGAGGAAACTATCCCCTCGGATGACTTCAAGATCTCCTGCCGGTTAATGAATTTAACACGCGATGGAGAGTGGAAGCTATGGCTTTCATGTGGTGTAGCCAAGGCGTCCCAAAGAGCTGTGAACTCGGATGGAATGTCCATCACGTGGAATTTTCTTTGGCACCATTTGGGTTTCGAACCGAGTTCGAGTCATGTCCCCGGGATGGGGCGAGACGAGTTGTCGTAGGCCTTGATAGTCAGGCGACGGAATCGAGATGGCTTTCGTGGATGCGGAGAGCTCGCATCATCTTTGAGAGGGAGGACATTAACAGGCTGACCCGTTATCTACCAATACTCCGGGAGTGATATGGTGTTGAGTTTGAGAGTGATGTACGAGCTTCGTTGTGCCCGAGGCATCTCTCGGTAAGTCTTCGTCACGAACGTGATCATCTTTGCCATACGAGCGGGAGTCGTAGATCTCGTCTCTATCCGTAGAAGGAGAGTCATCCGGCCATCCGTTTCTGTCTTCCTCTTGCGAGGTAAAGCCTTTCTTTGGAACCTCGGGAGTGTGTTGAGGCTGCTGTGGCGGTTGCCGCCCTTGGTTAGCACATTGATCGAGTGCGATTGCCAAGTGACCTTGATCTTCCTTTCTTAGGTCGAGCTCGGAAAGGCTGGACAAATTGAATCTTGGGCGATCCGCGGAGGTTAGGCTTCGGCGCGATAAGATTACCAAGATCGAGGTATTCCGGTGTCCCGGGGCACGAGTGCAGTTTCGGCGGGACTTTTCGGCTTTCCCTTTGTTTGCTCTAAAGTGCATGGCACAGAGGCAAGAAGGGCGCTGGAGTACGGTGCGTAGTAGTCGAACCTCCGGAGGGTTTCTCCCAGTGTACCTACCTTTGGTATCTCGGCTTCGTATCTTTCTCTCGATTCTTTGTTGAGAGGATTTCTTCTTTTGTTTTCTCGGAGGATTGCTCAGGACGGTTTCTCGGGACTCGTACTCCCGAGCGAGGCGGAGCGATCGCAAACATCGTAGGCGATGTGGACATTAGAGGAGGATCCCGGGTGAAAGAGGCGGGCGGCGGATTACGTGGCACTCTTCTTGGGCACCCAGCTCAATGGAATTCACTTGTTATTGTTCGGAAAGGGATTCCCGGCTGTATTGGGCCACGGGGCGCTCTAACTTGCCTTCTTCTATCAAGTTACGGATTTCGTATCGTAACCCCAAACAATTGTCGGTGGTATGGCCGTGATGCGATGGAAGGCGCGATATTTGCTCTTGTCCGCATTGGCTACGGGAACTTTGGGTTTGTAATTGGCAGCGGGCTTAAGGAGACCCTCCTTGATTAACCCTTCCGGCATCTTGCTCGGTGGCATGTCCAACTTGTCGAAGTGTACGGCATGCTTACAGTAGAAGCTGTTGCTTTGCGGGGCTGGGTTTACATTACCCGGCTTGTTGTCCCACGATGGACGTAGTTGACGGACGTATCTTTCCACTTTGCCGGGGGCCGGTGCGGGATTGAATGCAGCTGTTGAGCGGTATACGTATGGGCTGTGCGGTAGCCAACTTTTCCTTGAGATCCTTCTCGAGCGTGGCCGGCATTGACCATGGCCGGAGATGCAGGAAGAAATTGTGGTGATGAGAGTTCGATGGACGGTCTTAAGCGGGACTTGAAGATCCGCATACGATTCGTCTTTGGAGAGTGGCTCCATGATCTCGGAGAGTTTCCGGCTCCATCTCTTGTAGAATTCCCCAACACTTTCATCCGCTTTACGCTCGGTGGTGATTAAGTCCTCGCGACTTGTTTCCCGCTCTAAGTTGGATGCATGCCGTTCCGGGAAGATGTTGCGATCTGTTCCCAGTGTGGCGATCCGCGAGCTTGACCCTCGAAACCATCGTAACGCTGAACTTTTGAGCGTATCTTTGGAAGTGGTCGGCCATTTCTTTGGAGGGTTGCTCCTTTTGCTCTCATGCAGAACGTAGGTGTCGACGTGCGTTTGAGACATTCGGTTCCATCGAATCGGTCCATCTCGGCATTACGAACTTGGCGGGGAGGCGTGACCATTCCGGATACGTAGTTTGAGCGTTTCTGCTTTGAGCTGCTCATGGTGGCTTTCGGGTCTTTCATACGCTCGACCATCCAGGCTAAGGTTGGGTCCGGTGGTGGGTGTGAGGCTCGCGCGCGGGTGCTACCACGTGAGCGGTAGTGATTGGAGGTGGAAGGCTTGGTATATGAGAATATACGGGAGCCTTTTACGAAGCTGTATCGGGGTTTGTCCCGGTGTTTAGAGATTCGTGTATAGGCAGCAGGACGAACCGGGAGGGTATTGAGGATATTGGCATCTGAGATGGTCCGGCGGTGCGGCTGGTGATATTGAGTGATAGGCGTAGCTGGGGCGACCAAAATTGACGGGGTTGCCACGAGAGGTGGCAACATGGAGCCTAGGTCATTTGTTTCCTTGGTTGGAAGGCATCCAGTAAGTTGGCGGGGAGGAACTGATTGAAGGTTTGGTGGCGGTTTCGGGGAATCGTCATCCTCGACCGGGACAAAAGTACCGTACGGCCCAGGGGATAGGCTGCTATACCACGCTCATTCGGAAAAGGCTGTACCACGAAATTCTGCGATCTTCTTCTTTACGCCTCTTGTGAACCTCACTTGGCTTAGGATGGCTTCTTCCAATGTCATATACATTACCGGTGGCGGGGTCCTTCCCGATCACGATTTCTCGGTGAGCTAGACATGTCGGAAATTACATTTGAGGAGGCGAGGGCAGAAGAAGCTGTACGGCAGCCGTTACGCTGATCTGGCAAGGCGGCGGCCGGAAATCTGAACCACTTTACGCTCATTGCGGGGAACGAAAGGAAGGGTTTAGGCTTCGGAAAAGGGTATTTGGCTCAAGGTTTTCGGGCTTGTGCAATGTGCGATTACCGATTAATGTTTACTTAAAGCACGTTTTCTCGAGTCTAATTGGTTGGAAAAGAGCGTGTCTTCTTTTTCGCAACTAATCCTAGAGCTCTAATCGGTGGATCTCGTCACTACGCTTATAAGCCCCTCGTTTCCATTGTAGATCATCTTTCTCGGGACGGACTATCCCGGCGAGGTCGATAAGGCAAGCGAGTTCCACCGACAAAGGAAAAAGTGAACTTAAGGCTAGGCGATCACGCAAACTTTCAACGTGTGTGACGTACGGGCCACGGTCGAAGTCAACGTCCTTAAGTTAAGGCGGGGATCGTGCCAAAATTTGGGCATGACCTCTCGACTCGCTTGTGCGAAGACCTTAGCTTTTTAGCGTTGGCCAAGTTGTGGGCTGAGTACGATACATACGGCGAGGTTTGGTGACACGGCGTCACATTGAACCTTCGGGTATATTTTTCGGCGAGCTCCGCGTCAAAGTCAAGGCTGAAAAGCTCAAGACTTCGGGTCGGGAACGACCTTTGGTCTCAAACTCTCGAGCTTGACTCGGAGCGGGAGCCGGCGTGAAAAACATACACTTAGGCTTTATGACACGAGCTAAGCCAAAAACCAGCGGGGTCTTGGACAAAGTGTGACACAAAGAGTGCGTGGCTTACACGGGCTAGGATGGGATGTTTGGGGACGACCCCGTGCGCCCCCGAAAGGTGTACGCGAGACCAATCGGAGTGCAGCGATAAGGCCATCCGGGTTAGGGGTTGTAGTGTGCGGTGTACCGAGGCGGCAAGTGCACGTGAAGTGCGGTGTTCAGGCGGCAAGTGCGCGTAGTGTGCGGTCACTAAAATTCTTTTACGAGTAAAACAGAGATTTTTTCGAATGTGTCTTAAAGAATTTATGATGCACGGTTCAAAAGACGGCATGAAAATCAAACATGAATGGGGATGCACAAACATGGTAAGATTTTGAAAAGTTGACAATGTAATGCCTTTGAAACAAAAACCGTTCGAGGTTTAAAGGAACAC
The DNA here is from genome assembly GCA_022495995.1 of Adenophora triphylla var. japonica. Lineage (NCBI taxonomy): Eukaryota > Viridiplantae > Streptophyta > Magnoliopsida > Asterales > Campanulaceae > Adenophora > Adenophora triphylla. The sequence goes on from JAFEMH010006622.1 coordinate 111,173, forward strand.
ACGCACAGCTTGAGGAAGGGTAAACGAAAGTTTGACCCACGGAAGGCTTTTTAGAAAACATCGGTAGTTTTGAAAAAGTATCTTTTCCCCAGCGGAGTCGCCAAGCGAAATTACCCGATCTTTTCGCGCGGGCGGGCGCGGAAAAGGCGGTTGTCTTTCGCGGAGGGTTGGTGTACGAGACCTCGCTTCATGGGAAGGAACAAAATGAGGAGTCGCCACGCGGTTTTTGTATTTTGAGCCCAAACGTTGAGAAACGGCTATTGTGAAAAGGTGTCGTTTTTATTGGTAGCAAAAACTTAGGAAAAGGCTTTTAAAAAAGGGATCATTTTTATTGGCAGCAAAAACGAGTAAAAAGCTTTTTTGTACCAGAGATTGTTAGGTTCGGAGGTCAAGTTACGTTTCGGGTAGAGTATTACGAGATCGCCGAAACGCCTCGCATGACGAGTCTTTCTACCTTTCTCGAAATCGTGTGTGTGTGTGTGTGTCTTTTGAAATGGGGGCTTGAATGACAAGCTTAATCTTGGTTTGAATGACAAACGTTGATTAGGTGACTTTTGAAAAGACGAGCGTTTGAATGACAAACGTCGGTTTGAGTTTGAAATGAGCGTTTGCGTGGAAAACGTCGATTTTGAGCTTTGAAATGAGCGTTTGCGTGGCAAACGTCGATTTTGAGTTTGAAATGAGCGTTTGCGTGGCAAGCGTCGATTTTGAAGCCGTGCGAGTCATTGTTAACGATTTTATACGGGAGAAAAATGCGTATTAAATGATTTTAAGTGTCAAATGGCGGCTTTGAGTTTGAAGATGAGCGTTCGGAGGCCGAACGTCATTTCGCGCGTTTTGAAAGAGAGTTCGACGGACGAACTCCGGTTTTGAACCGGGCATTACATTGTTAACGATTTTACGGGAAAATGCGTATTAAATGACATGCGATCAACGAATCGGGTTGCGACTCGGACTTTGAAAAGTAAATACTATCACGATCCAAACGGATCGGACTTTGTAAATGACAGTATTTAAAGTGCGGTATCAACGGAATCAAACCATCCGGATTCGTAAATGACGATCGACGAGGCCAAACGGCTCGGAATTGTAAATGACGATCAACGAGGCCAAACGGCTCGGAATTGTAAATGACGATCAACGAGGCCAAACGGCTCTGACGGATCGATCGATCCGGAATGGTAAATGACATAAAAAGTAAACGGAACGGGGGTCGGAACGCCGTTTTAACCCGTGATTACTTCTCTTACGGAAGAGAAGAGGATCGAGGGCTAAAACGTATCGGACCCCGTTAAACGGAAGCGTCTACATTTCGATAACTATACGTTCGAAATGGTTATAGCGGCTTGGCGCGTATACCGAGATAGAGCAGGAGATTTAGAGTAGGGTATAGTGTATATACATAGGCTAGGGTCGACTCCTTTGGCTCGGGAGGTGTGTATGGGACACGGAAAGTGATTCGAAAGGTTGTTTCGAAGTTGTAAGGTATAGCATATTTGTATCGAAATAGGAAGGTTTCCACGTGATATCGAGTACGAACGGGAGCTCGGGAGGGTGGAAACCGGTATGGACCGTGGGGTATAGTGATTTTGGTATAAACACATATGGTATAGGGTATGGTACATCTATTTATAGGTGAAATTTGCGGTATAGTGTATATAGTGTATAGGGTATAGGGTATAGTGTATAAGGTGTAGTGTATAGTGTATAGTGTATAAGGTATATGGTATAGTTCGGAAAATGTGCACGGATCGCTTCCATCCCGGACTTGGCTTGCAAACCAAGGGCAAACTTTTGGTCAAAACTCCTTCATACGAACTCCGATTGAGACGTGCCATATATGGTTGGAAAGCTCTCGACGAGAACTAGCTTGTCATCACAATTACAAAATGTGGAAAAGCATAGAAGTCCGTACGGACCTCTTTGCTCCTAGACATCATAATTGCAAAATCCGCTTAAAGTCCACGAGATTCCCTCAAATCCCGAAAATCTAAAATTTTGGATTACCTAAGAGGTCCGTACGGACCTCTTTGCACTTTTCACACTATAAATAGGGCTCCCCCTCTCGAAATTTTCACACCTCCCTCTTCTCTCCTCTCCCTAAGCCTTCAGGCTCCCCTCTAAGACCCCTCGGGGCACTCCCGGTCCCTTTCGGTTCCCTCCGGGGCCTTCCGAGCTCCCTCGCGGTGCTCCGAAGCCCTATCGTGCGCTCTCGAGACGCTCCCGTACTGCCCCGAGGCACTCTCGAGGTACTCTGAGGTCCCTCGTGGTACTCCGAGGCCTTGCCTGGTCTTTCCCGAGGCGTCCCGGCCCTTTTCAAGCCAAACCGACGATTCTGAGGCACGCCGAACCTCTGCCCGAATCCAACCGACGATTCCAACGCACGCCGAACCTCTGCCCGAATCCAAGCGATTTCAGGCACGCCGAACCTCCGCCCTCCGAATCCAACCGATTCCAACGCACGCCGAACCTCCGCCCGAATCCAACCGACGATTCCAACGCACGCCGAACCTCTCGCCCGAATCCAACCGACGATTCCGAGGCACGCCGAACCTCTCGAATCCAACCGACGATTCCAACGCATCGCCGAACCTCGCCCCGAATCCAACCGACGATTCGCACGCCGAACCTCTGCCCGAATCAAACCGATGAACCCAACGCACGCCGAAACTACGCCCGAGTGCACGCCCGGCAATCCCGAGGCACGCCAAAGCTCGTCGCGGCACAACCGGCATATCCCGAAGCAATCCCGGTCCGTCTCCGGAACACTATTCTATCTCAAACACTATTCCTGCCGCGGAAGACAGTACACGAACCAACATTGGTAAGGCTTCCTTCCTACACTATTTCAATACTAATTTCAATACGCCAGGTACAATGTAGACATCCGATACAGCATGCATTTTTAAAAGCACACACACACACACAACAGTTAAAGAAAGAATAAGGGGTACCGAAAGACTCGTTTTTACGAGGCGACTCGGGTGAGCTCTAATATTCTAATATTTTCTTCCCGAGGAGTAACCTGACCTCCGAACTCAAAATCTCATCACACAAAAACAGTTTATATTTTTAAACTGATGCCTTTTCTCAATGTTTTGGGCTTAATCAAAACGGTGTGGCGACTCTACAAGCAAAAACACAGCGAGACACCTCCACCGACACAACGCAACGCAAACGGAATAGCCAGATACCGGGGCGCGATTGCGCTGCCTCTCGGATCCGGGCAATTTCCAAAAGCGACAAATGCGAGATATCGGGGCCCGCGCACGAGCCGCATCCGGGTAATTTCAATAGTGTATATGGTATAGTGTATAGTGTATAGGGTATAGTGTATAGTGTATAGGGTATAGTGTATAGGGTATAGTGTATAGGGTATAGGGGGTATAGTTGCATAGGGTATATTGTATAGGGTATAGGGGTATAGTGTATGTGGTGGCATAGGGCATAGGGTTTAGGGTTAGGGCATAGGGTTTAGGGTTAGTGGTATAGGTATAGTGATAGGTATTGGGTATAGTGTATATGGTATAGTGCATATAGGGTATAAGTGGTATAGGGTATAGTTTATAAGGTATAGGGTATAAGGTATAGGTATAGTAAGGTATAGGTATGTATAGTGTATAATGTATAGGGTATAGGGTATAGTGTATAGTGTATAGGGTATAGTGTATAGGGTATAGGGTATAGTGTATAGGGTATAGTGTATAGTGTATAGGGTAGGGCATAGGGTTTAGGGGTTAGGATTTAGGGGTTAGGGTTTAGGGGTTAGGGGTCAGGGTTTAGGGGTTAGGGGTTAGGGGTTAGGGTTTAGGGGTTAGGGGTTATGGTTTAGGGTTTAGGGGTTAGGGGTTAGGGTTTAGGATTTAGGGTTTAGGGGTTAGGGTTTATGGTTTAGGGGTTAGGGTTTATGGGTTAGGGGTTAGGGTGTAGTTAAATATTTTAATGTTTTTTAGTTTGTTATTTTGTTAATTAGTTCAAAAAATAATCAAAAATTACATTTTATTATCAGCGACGGAAATATTCCGTCGGTGTTTAATTTAAAAAAAAAAACACATTTAATTTCACCGTCGGAATATTTCGGGACGGCGATAAATTAAAAAATTAATTATTCAGCGGCGGAAATTTTCCGTCTGTGTAATATTTCAAAAAAATAAAATAAAAAATATTTTATTTTCACCGTCGGAATATTTCCGACGCTGATAAATTAATTTTTTTTAATTTATCAGCGGCGGAAATTTTTCGTCGGTGTAATATTTCAAAAATATATATATAATATTTTATTTTCACCGACGGAAAATTTCCGCCGCTGATCAATAAAAAAAAATAAAAAAATATATATATATTCACCGGCGGAATAATTTCGTCGCTGATAAAGATGTAGCGGCGGAATATTTCGTCGGTAAATCAAGCGCCAAAATAGTGGCGGTAATTAAACGAATATTCGAGGAATATTCGTTTTAGCGTCGGAATCTAGCGTCGGAAATAAATTCTGTCGCTAAATTTGACGCCAAAATAATTCCGCTGCTAAATCTTAATTTCCGTCGCTAAATAGCGACGGAATGATTCCGTCGCTGTTGATTTCGTCGCTAAAACACTCGTTTCTGGTAGTGTAAGCTCTTCCTTAAGCATCTCAGCATCATTCTGAATATTTGCTTGCATTGAGTCCAATACATACCTCATGTCAGTTTCTTGATGCGGTCTTGAGCTTCTTATTTCTTCAAAAATTTCAGCCTTGAGTCTTCCAAGGATTGACTCCAAAGAATTGCAAAAAAGATCTGATAGTTGATGAAGGCAATCTTTGAGTTGGTCTTTGGAGACCACATCTCCTAAGGCTTGGATAACTCCATTGGTTAGGTCATGTCTGAAATCTCCAAAGCATGCTTCATCTGCATCTTTGACAGTCTTAGCTATTTCTCTCTCCTCCTTAATGGCATCATCAAAAGTGCTTTTCAGCTTAGCCAACTCAAGGGATTGAGAGTTCACCTGCTTTTGGAGGGTGCAGTTGGAAGCAGCCAGCTTAAACATATGGCCTTGGTTGGTATGGAGTTGGCCCTGTATGATATGGAGAGCGTTAAGTAGTTGGGAGTAATCTGAAGGAGGGGTTGAGGAGGAAAGAATGTTTGAGACAAAGGGAGGAGGTTAAGTATAGGAGGTTTGGGGTGCGATTGAGGTAAAGGGTGAGGTTTGGGTTATGGGTGCGGTTTGGGTTAGGAGTGCGGTTTTATTGATGTGGGAGGTAAGGTTTTGGAAGATACGGGAAATTGGGATTGAGTGGGGTTGAGGTTGAGTAGGAGGGGGGGAATAGGAAGTGTTTATGGTGGAATTGTTTGAGCTGCGGTTTGGGTAGGAAGTGGGATTGTGGAATTCGGGGGGATTGCGGTTTGAGGTAGGGGAGAATAGTGAACCACAGTTGGTTGGGGTTGGGATTTTGAAGGTGAGGTTGATGGGGTGGAAGTATGGGGAAGTGGGGAAGTTGGAGGTTGGATATGCTGTTGAGGTGAAGGTGGAGGAGTTTGAGGTGAGAGTTCCCTAAGGTTGGATGGGGAGGAGATAGATGAATTTAGGAATTTGGAGGAGGTTCTACAAAGAACACCGAATCCTCATCCACTCCTCCATCATAGCTCTAATAGGGTTGGTTGGATGAGGTCTTTGAGGAGGGTGAGGTTCATCATCATCACCGGGGCCTCTCCTGAGTGGATGTGGAGATAGTAGGCACATCCGATGGTGAGGGACCAATATTTTAAAGGCGAGGGAGAGGGGTTTGGTAGTCTTTGAATGGGAGGTCTGGATTATTGAGATCTGTATCAGAAGAGGAGGAGGAGGATTCTTTGTTGAAGTAAGAATCAGTCTCTCTAGCCATGGGGTTTATGAGGTGGCTAAACTCATCAAATTTTCCAAAGTTTTGGGCCAACCTCTTAGTAATGTAGTTAAACCGCTGCACACCTCTTTTTACATTATCAATAGTTTTTAGCATTGGCTTTCCTTTAGTTGAGGTTTTCCAACAAGCCATGTTGATCCTTCTTTTGGGAGTCTCCCCCTAAACATCAGCATCTTCATGCGGTTCAGAAGAAGAGTGAGGTCTGGGGGATGACTGAGGTTGGGGGGGAAGGATGCGGTTTGGGGGATTAATGTGGTTCAGAATGGGTGATTGGTTCCTTTCCCTTTGCAGCTTTGGCTGCTAATGCTTTTTCTTCCTTTCTCTTTTTCAATCTTTCCAACTCCACTCTCTTGCACGCTTCAAAGAGGGCTTCATCGTGAGATGTAATTTTCTTGATGGCAATGCTTCTGACGGCAATTGCCATAGTTGGAACGCTATCTTTATCTTGACCTCATCACCCAATCTTTTAATTTCTTCTTCAATCTAAACCTCTTCTTCAAGCATGGATTCATCTTCTAACATCAATTTCTTCTTCAATTTCATGGCCCTACTTGGCTCACCAATAGAGACTCACGTGGTTTGGGAGTTGGATGCGGTCTTGGTCTTTCTTTTGGGGCGGTTCGGCTTTGTCTTTCCCCTTCCTTGCTTCCCTTCACCACTTTGCCT